>WMED01026397.1:0-10820 GCA_019650415.1 Pipa parva
GCGCAGTCGCCCGAACTGTTCGCACTACTTCGGACAATGGTGAATTCCCCCCAAAATGTTCTATCTGTATGCATAATTACATATATTTTAGCTCCTATTTAGCAGATTGGCCAAATTATCAACATTATCATATATGGTGCAATGTTTGGCTTTATTTGAGCAATAATATACATAAACAAATCTTTAACCATGGATGTGCCCTTGTTATTAATAGATGGCATGTAATGTATACACAGTATTTACTGTAAGATTTCATATTTAAATAAAACTATCCCATGCAAAGAATACCATCACATCACATCCAATTCCTCCTGCTTATCTTGGAGGTACATACAGGTATGCTAGAATTACAGAAACATTTATTTCTGGATTTGTTTTCTAATATACTGTACTGGTATATTCACTAGCATAGTGGACAATCAGAACTATCAGTATGTAGTACTTTAAATTTGATTCACAATATATTTTTATGGTAAGAATATAAAGGTAAATATAATTACCGGTTATCCTTTCCTGGGTACATCTGAGTGTATTCAACTCTGTATTTTTTGGCAAATAGCATGAAGGCATTCATTGGTCTTTTGCACTTATTGGGAGATGTGGCAATCACAGAATTTGATGTTCCTGAGTTGTGGTTCCTGCCAGCTTTATTATATAATGAACTGTAGGAAGTCTGTGAAGATCTTGTAGTTGCATAATCCTTACTGTATTCAGATCTCTCTGAATCTGGACTGCTTGCCATGCCATTAGATAAAGAAGCACGACGCTGGCGTGCCATGCTACTTAACACATATACTGCAGAAGAGTCCATTGGTGTAAAGTCATAACTAGAGAGTAATAAAAAAAAAAATCAGAATTAAAAAAGAAATCTAGCTGTACGAACAATGGGAGTACAAACTACAGATTCAACATGTTACACTCACAGCCTATACTGAAAATAAGGTTTTACAGGATAAATTAGTGATACTCTGCTTCGCTATCATCTGCCAACTGGGTCATAAAGTGGGCCTTTGACTAAATCCTTTGGGGGTAGATGGAGGCCATCATTTGTTTTTCTATTAAATATGAATGACATTCAATATTGGCAATTATTTTACCAGCTAATTTAGACCATTTAACATGGTGCAGTGCACAGGAATTTCTTGGATACATTTGCACAATATCAGACCAATTTCAGCTGTTAAAGGCAAACCATGCTAGTTTTATCTAATTTGCATAATTGAAAGGAATGTATATGCTGGATTTTATTTACTCCATAGAAAGGCTATGAACATACAGTACTTGAATGAAATGTATCTAGATTGCTCATGCTTCCTGTCTTTCATAGTCTGTGAATTCAATCCAGGCCAAGGGCTTTATTGGCTAGAGTTTGAATTCACCTCTCCTTATTTATGAAGCTGCAGATAGATTTGTCAAACAAGAGGACTGCTAAATGTATAGCGTGGCAAAGTGAAATGTGACTATTTTTATAAAATACATCTTGTAGTTGCAGGTTCCAACATACCTTTTACTTTATAAGAGTTGCACTGAAGTTAGTCCTGTATGGGCCTGGGGCCACACTGGCTAGTTTGTAACTGAGCAGCTTTTAATCAGTTACATTATTGGCTATGGGGCAAATACTAAGTAGTAGGTTTGGTTTCACCTTTGGGAGACAAAAGCTTTATAGCCATACCCCTTAAAGGGTACGAAAACTTAGATGAAATCCTTATTTCTTTTTGATATTCATATCCAAAGCTAACTTAATCATTAAAAACTCAAAACGAGTGTTATTTTAGTAGAACTTGCCTTTTCTAACATCACTGTGGCCCCCACAGCTGTTGTGTGTACAGGAACTTCCTGTACAGCACTGATAAGCCCCACCACTCGAGTGATAAGAGAGATGTCATGGAGCATGCTCTTGTGAAGAATTCTGTGAATGCATCTCCTCCCCCATCTTATGAACATGCCTAACGTTTGCACTCTTTCCCTGATTACTATATATTGCATTTCTAAACCTGCGCATGGGCACATTTCACTCCTTCGACCCGATTTAACTGAGAGGAAGTCAGCTAAATGAGGGGGCGTGGTTATTACAAGAAAGGAAAGCAATCAGATGGAAAAAGCAGTTAGAGGTAGATAGTGAGCCTTGCTGTATTAAAAGATAATGCAGGACTTATCCAAACAATATATTCATTGATAATATTTAAAAGGGGTTTTATTTATAAAGCATTGTACTTTTTTACACTGAGCACTGAGACAGGGTTTACATCCCCTTAAAAATAAAGTACAGTTAAAGCAGAGTATATACCTCTTAAAAGTATCAAAAACACCTGAATCATCAAAATTTATGGCATCTGGGTGTCCAGGAGGTAGACAGACATCACCAACATGGATTTCATAACAGGGAATACCATGCTGTACCACAGTTAGGCTTGGATAGAAAGATGACCACCCTGTAATTATTACAAAGCAAGAGATAATTAAGCCACCATCAGTTCTGATCAAAGAGAATTTCACAAAACTGTATAGCTAATTCTATTACAAATAGCAGATAACACAGTGAAAAATTAAAAAAAATTACTTTAGAAAATTTATTTAAATTGGGGAAACACAAATGAATGCATTAAATGGCTGCTTTGGAAACTGTGCTAAGAACCATGGACACAAACAAAAGAAACAGTTTATTTACCAGTGTTAATAATACTTTATAGTCAAAGGCAATGTAGTTCACAAACTTTCATTCAATGGCATTTTAAAGGAGTTTTACCTTTATTTTTCACATAAAAAGGGTGATCCAGTTTGCATTCAACTGTGAGCAAGCTGTCATCTGTTGTACCAGGATCAAATGTAAGTTGAAGGACTGATTCTCCATAAGACATGCTTTCTTCATGAGATATCAGCCTGAGTCCATCAAAACCATATCCCTAAAACAGATATTTTACTGCATAAAAGCTGGAAAAAAGTACACTTACACTGGCTACATGCAAACCTGAGAAGGAAAGACAAGTTAGCTGATCTCTGCCTCTCTTGTACCTGCAGTTTTCAAATATTTGTATCCATTCTAGGTCTCTCATTGAATGAGGCAGGGCAAGCCCTATCCCCCACTCTCCCTCCCTTCCTTGTTTGAGTAAATTATATCGCCTGCCTTATCAAACACCTTATTGCTGGCATTTAAAAAAGCATATTGTGCCAATGGCCCTAAAAATGTGAAATATTTTGATCTCAACACAGTATGTTACAGATATCATTAACACTTTCATTGGGTACTTAACATTTTACGGCCATGGTTTACCCTGAAAAAGCTTACATGCATTTTGCCACAGTTGCCCAATGAAGTCGATGTGGAGCAGTTTGTAGGATTTTTTTTTAACAGCATTTTAGCACAAGTGCAATGTTTTATAATCTTTTAGAATATGCATCACGTCACTCAAAATGCTGCAATGCCCAATTGTAGTTATTTAGCACTGATATGTACAGAGGGAGATTACACATGTAACGCAAACCTGCATGCTAATTCTAATTCTACTGTGTATTCTATATAAAAGATATTTATTAAATAGCAATGAGAACTGTACACATTATAAAACATTACCATTACATCCTGTTGTTCAATATGCCTAATAACTATTGATATTTACTGTACTCCTTTCCCTTACTGTATTTGAATTATGCAGCAAGCCTCATTCTGTGATAAATAGAAGTTAAATGTCTCCTCTTATATTTTGTCTTAGATCTATTCTAGGTATGCATCTACACAGACTTACAGAATGCTGACATTTAGATAATGGTCAATATTGGATATACCTTGTAATTGCCAGTTGCTATTTCGCGATCATTTTTATAACGTATGGTTTTGCTATAGTCTTCAACATCCTGCCACTGTTTTTTGCGCCCTTTATGAAAGCATAAACGTGTACCTAGAAAAGAGATGTAAATCCTAAGCAAAGATCTCCCCAAAAAAAAGGACAAAGCATGTGATTATGGCTCTCTAGAAAAATAGAAATGCTATTTTTAAATGAGGAGCTTTGATAAAGACTAGTGCCTTGCTGTTTTCCAAATTTAGAACACCACATTCCAGTAAATGTAGTGATTACCAATCAAGCAGTGGATAAACGTGCTTGGCAGTGATTAGTTGATTGTCTTAAACATCCCAGTTCCTTCCAGCTGAATAAGTACATAATTATTTGATTACTCTGCATAAATGATCAATAACACTTTTATAGATGTGTTGATACCAACAGTTTTTCATTGTTAATTGTCTTATCATTATTCATAAAACATATTTTTCAGCACTGTACAATATAGGCATACATAAAGAAAGGTAAAAGGCTATTACTGAGATTACAATTTGAGGATTTAGTAACAATACTAATACCAGATATCTGTCTGAAATAGCAGGGCCTTTTTCACCTAAAAGGTCTGGTAAATACTGGCAAGACAATTTGCTGATTTGTATTGTTTTTCTCTTTGCTGGTTGCCGTTGTTGGACTTTCTGAAGCAATTTGTGAATATGTTTCATAGTAACAATGGGCAGAGTTGAGATTTACTTAACAGATGGCTTCAATTTGTAAAGAGAATAAACTCAATGCAATAAAAAACAGAAATATAACTTTAAATATATATATTTTTTTACAAGTGTTATATAGGAAAGAACTGCCATTTCAAACTGGTTTCTCTCGCTGGTGTTACTGGTCCATTAATTATCAGAATCCATTTTAATATCAAGCAAGTTGTTGAACAGCCTTTACAATACTAGTAAACATATGCTACAGACGTTCTACAACAGGGGTGGGCAATTAATTTTCCCATGGGGGCCACATGAGAAACTGGAATGGTGTTAGAGGGCCAGAGCAATATACTTAACTTGCCAGCATCTATTGCAATTGGCTATGCCCCCCCATTTTCACAGACTCACGCGGGCCGGTCAGAGATAATAAGAGGGCCGGATGTGGCCCGCGGGCCATACAATGCCCAGGTCTGTTCTACAATCATGGTTTCCTTTAGGAAATGCATTATGCTTTATGTGCTTAAACAAAGACTTCTCAACATTTATAAACATACTGTATATGATGGTTATTTTTTGAATAAACATTTTATGTTTCTAAAGTAAGGAAGCCTGTCTGACTTGAATTACCAAAATGTATTTTAAAGAAGAGTTCAACTTAGTGTGTTGTGCCTAACATGTTCGTTTTACATATAAACAATGTCAAGCATTCAACTTGGACTGTCCAAGCCCTAACTTGGACTGGGAGGGTATCTTTTGCTGATAAACCCCTTCTGCCTATGCAATTGCTTTAGGTAGGACCAAAAACTGAAATAAGAAGAACCTTACCCAGATCTCAGAAACTTGTATAAAGTTAAAAGCTACCATCTGCTAGTGATATCATCAGAACATTTCCCCTTGTTGAACATATATATTGAAGAGAAAAGTGATACCTTTCAAAAAACAATGCCAGACAGTCAGTGGCCAAGAATGACACCATCCTAAATCATCGTCATCAGAAAAGGAGGACATACAGAAAATGCCAGATTCTGATTCACTGTTTGTCTGTTAAAAAGACATAAAACACACCTTGGTTAATATGAAATCCTGACACATACATTATGAAATAGTTCTGTCTTAACGGACAAATCTATTTTACAAGTTAGGTAGGTATTGGGGATGGAAATCACAATGCATAACATATAAAAATAAAACTCACTCTTTCATGTCTTACTGATCTTTCATCCCTCCAATGAGCTTTGGAGATATGTGATTCACTCTCTGTTGAAACTGGTGGGGGGCGGGCGTAGGAATGTAAACTTTTACTGGTAGCGATAATGTGAACAGGTGATGACCTAAATGGAAAAAGAATAAAATCACATCCAGGTCTTATATTTTCTTAGATGTTTATGCAGAAACAATTATACAGTGCTTATCACTGTGAAGATATTGGGTAGTAAACACTGATTAGTTGTTTGGATACAGTGATTTACAATTTTAGGTTTGGATGAAAGCACACCATATAAGAAACAGTTACAAATGAAGCATAAATACCTATTATAGAAAGAACATTGCATCAAGGGACTTTGAGGGCTTGTGGCAATATTTGCCAGCTCTGTCAGCCAATTCATGCCACTATCACATGAATATTCACTTTCAGACATATCTGAGGTATTTTGGCTCCATGAAGGTGCTGTATATTCTTGGTGCGAAACATCTGAATCTAGATGGAAAATCTGTGGTGATGTGGAATCAGTCTGCACAGCTCGTAATTCTGGAAGATCGTCTGCAGTACAGCATAATACAAGGAAATTTAAAACAAAGGTATTTCAGCCTTCTAATCTTTTCAAGCAGATATATTGTTACATGAAAGATATGTGAACGTTTTAATTTCATTAAATATTACATTTATCATTCCACAAATTAGTTTGATCTACATGTATTAATTAACTTTACTCTTTCACCCATCCAATGGGCACTCCTCAGCGCTTTAACTATTATTATCTATCTTTAATAAGAGATTTAGCCAAAGTTTAGTTCTTCTTTAAACTTTGTTTATGATGGGAAGGCATTAAAAGCAGAATGCTCATTATCTCATCTTGCACATAAACAGTTGAACAAAAGCATTAACATCTCAACCCCAATAGTGACTCTCCAGAATCATTAGGAATAAAACAAAAGGCAGGACACATTTTCTGATTAAGTGAATATGGTAAAAGTGTCTGTCCATAACTTGCACATTTAAAGTATGGTGGTACAAAACACACCTATATTGATGAATTTAGATTTAACATAAAATCCTTACCAAGCTCCATATGATCATCAGATGATTCATAGCCAGGTGAGGAAGGAATCCGCTCATTACACTTCAGCATCTCCAAAGAGTCATTGATCCCTGTAGGCCTACTGTCCATAACCAACTTCACTTTTTGAACTGCGTTGGGCATTTCTTTTGTCTTGACTTCCCACACCATATTATAGCACTTCAGCTGAAAATCATGAAATGAGACATTTAATACGAATTCCCAGTAACAACATATACTAATCAGATTTTAAATAAATGTATCACTTTTGCCATTGCTATCTTTTATGAAAGTCAACCTTGCTTTAAATAACATTACCAGATCTGACCTTTCTTCCAGTCTTAACAACAATACTCTACTGCTGTTTTTCTACAATTCATTTAATATCTTTTCATAATAGATTACCTCTAATAAGGTTGGTGGTCCAAACCAACTCAGGAGAGCAAAAATAAGGAAGAGTAGAAAAGAGGGTGACTAATATAAAAATTAAGTTTTTTAAATAACCGTAAACTTTAAAAATGGGTTAAACGCTAAGCAATCTGTGTCTGCCTACTCTCTTCTGTTTCCCGGTTACTATTAGCTTTAGTAGTAATGGTTTGAGATAGGCTGACCCATTAGTTTGCCTGTGTGGCAATGCCGTTCTGCTTGTGTACTTAGGCACTGTAAATGTGGGTTTTGAAAGACCTGCTAATGTTTCAGTACTATTAGCAAATTAAATATTGGCTTAGGCTAACAACAGGAAGAGCAAGCCGATCTAGTTACCATCGATAAGGCATCTATTCCCAATGAAAAAGAAGGAGAGAGGAGGCAGAGATTGGTGCCTCATAAGGAGTGTTAGCTGTTGTAACAAAATTTTAACCACTTGCATTTCAGCCAAAGGAACACTGTTCTAAATATACATAGTACATACATATTTTCTGAACATAGTTGTACCCTGAGGGGGTTATTCACTAAGGTGCGAATTCGACTGTCGAATTTGCAAACATCAGATTGCCATAGTAAAGTCACAACAATTTTTTAAAGTTAAGATTGCGACAATTTTCCCATAATAAAGTCATGACTGTGACAATATTCACATTATAAAGACGCGACTGCGCAGTAGTAGCCTATTGCGACTGTCTTTATCTGATGAATTCGCACCAATTTGGACTTTTGTGAATAACCCCCTCAGCATTAAGGAGGGATTGGCAAGACGTGGATTCTGTTTACTATTCAAGTAAAGCATCATAAAAGACTAAATATAATTTAAAATGGAAATTGCAATGTTCTGCATACAACTTTTACTGAATACCATAGCTAGTACTGTATATTTAAATTAGACCAGTCCTTGCTGAAATTACATAGACCAATTGGGCAGTGCAGTGGCTCAGTGGTTAGCACTGTTGCCTTGCAGCACTGGGTTTAATTTCACCCTGGACTTCATCTGTATGGAGTTTGTATGTTCTCCCCACACTTGTGTGGGTTTTCTCCAGGCACTTCGGTTTCCTCCCACAATCCAAAAACATACATTTGTGTCTTTCTATTTGTGTGTAAATGAATAGGGAAACTAGATTGTAAGCTCCATGGGGCAGGGACTGAAGTGAATGATGAATCTCTGTAAAAGTGCTGCGTAATATATAAGCACTATGCAAATGAATAAATACATACAAACCATGCGAGATTTCCTCTATAGAGGCTTGTAAAAGAACCTTTTTACATAACATCTAGTACAAATCTTGTAATATTGTGAATAAATACAAAACTCTATGCTTGTCTTTTAAGAAAATGGCCATTAGTTTCTTACAAAATATGAACTACAAAACGCTAAAGCCTTACCCCCATTTCAGAAAAAGAATTGGATGTTAAAAGAGCACTATTTCACTGTGAATTAATATTTATAAATACATCTTTACACTAAATTATGTCTGTAATTGAATTTTCACATAATGTACATTACCTAGGAAAAGTAGAAAGATGAGTCTAGGCTAAAGGAAGAGAAAAGGGTGGAAAAAAGTGGTGGAGGGGAGTTGGGGGGGCAACGATTGTTTGGTTAGCTTATAAAATTCCAGATGTTTGCCTGAAATGTTAATCTTACGATAGGGCGTCAACTACAAGCAAAGCAGTCTTGCAATTACTCTAAAGAGCATAATGAATCATTTTCCAAACACTCTCCAGTTGATATAGTGCCTCTGAATGGCCAAGACACCATAAAAATTGGTGGCATGTCAACTTATCTTTAGCAATAACATTTGAATTGTCTCTCATTCATGGAAAAGCATCATTCCATAACTGACCATAATAAGGTTAAACTTAAGGCTAATAACACTATAGAGGAGTTTAGTTGGTAATTATGAGTATTTAGAACATTGTACTGAAGCAGACAGGTTAAAGGAGAAGTAAAGGCTTGTTTGGTCAAGGGGTGATTTGCAACGGGTAGGGCCGAGATGCTTACGGATCAGGGTTTTAACCTCCGTCGCTGCCTCCTGCTGTCACTATCAAGCAGATCTCTTCTGTCCTGCAAAGCTCTGCAATCCTTTTCACTTCCTGTTCAGAAACAGAATGAATTGGATGAATTCAGTGCTTCTGAGCACACTCACCTCAGCGAGTTTGAACAGGAAACAAGAAGTGCAGAGGATTTCACACTTTGCAATGATTGACCCGTGACCAAATGAGCCTTTACTTCCCTATTAAGAGCTGGCAATTATAGAACCAAATCCTTCCAATTTATACCATATAGACAAATGCATAAATGACTAGTCACATTGCATTGCCTGGATCCTGTAGGAAAATAAAATATCAAGCAAGTAGCAATCCAAGTCTATGAACACAGTTATGGCATACTATCATACATATTATTTCTGACAAAAACCTTTTATTTGCATTTTAATGCATTCAGAAATAATTTAACATTAATAAATCTTTGTTAACATGTCATTTTTATTGCTTGGAAAGATATATACACAGAAAAGGATATGTTCTAACAGAAGCAGCAATTCAACGTTTATTAAACAGTGACATCATTTGGAAAAACATGAGCATTACACTTTAGGAAAAGTCAATGTTTCTAAAGAAAAGAAGATCTAGCTTATAATTAAAATGACAATTGTTTAACAGTCTCATCTAGGCAGTTTCTGTAAGACACAGCAGGTTATTATGCATCACCCAAAGAGTAAGTTGACTTTGTAACTCCAAATGCTATTAAGTCTCTGAAGATGTTGTATGATTATAGCCTTGAATGCATCTAAATGTATCTTAATGGGAGCCATTTTCTTTGATGTAGTATGTCACTTTCCACTCACCCTTTTTCTTTTCTGTAGCCACTTAACCAGACTGCTTAAAACTCAACCATTCTAATGTTTTTACATTTTCAGTGAGATATATATATATATATATATATATATATATATATACATACATACATACATACATACACTCTCTTATGTTGCATTGTATCATTTGTGTTTTGGAAATTCCTTACAAATATAAATGTCTTGGAATTCATTCATAACAGACTAATAATACATTTAAAGGGGAACAGCCAATTTAATTTGTTTGCAGAAAGAGTATTGTCCAGAATAAGTATCCTTTGCACGTTTGTCCTTGCAATTTATATTAATCTATTCATTTTGTTTAACCTAAGAATTGGAGTAACGTGTTATACTAGAAAAACTAGATTGTAAGCAAATTGGGGCTCTTTCATGGTCTCACTAGTATTTATTGTAATGACTCCCTTTGTGGCGTTCTTGTAATTTTGGAAAGTCTGACCTGCCCATTGGTGCTACATAAAATAATTCACAACTGTAATTAAAAAAAAAAATCTGTGACAGTATAACTAAGATTAACGATACCATACACTTGTGACAAAAATATGACTACAAGACTGTATCAGATAATATTGACAATACTGATTAAGCATGATGGGTTCCCTTAATACAGAGGAATTGAAATGATTTGTTTGAGAATGCTATGTCTGCCACTGCAGTTAACTCTTCACTTCTACACTGCTCATGCTACATATTCATTTTATGTATAATTTTTATATTTAATATCTGTGTATATATATATATTGTATTTAT
>WMED01026398.1:249-10820 GCA_019650415.1 Pipa parva
AATTCTGGGGCTGGGGGGCAATAGGGGTTCCAGAGGTGTCAGGGGAGGACTTCACTTACCCCATCTGGAAGGCATCACGGCTCCAAACTTCTGCCTGATTCTTCTGCTGCAGGTTGTCTAATTGAAAGCCGGAAGCGCCGATTACGTGCACTCCCGGCTTTCTATTGGCTCATGTGACCGATTGGGTCACATGAGTCAAAGTCATGGAGCGTGACGGCATGCAGGAGCGCCTGCCGGCACCGCGGTGCTCAGTTAAACTGTTTAGCAAGGGGGCGCCGGTGCATGCACCCCCTTGCTAATTGCGCCCAGGGCAACGGCCCACTTCGCCCATACGATGAACCGGCCCTGACCTTACCACCACAAAGGGGTTGCAATAGGAGTAAGAGTCTCTGTATTACAATGCCATCACCAAGTTTTAAGCTTGGAAAGATGCAGTTAACCACTACAGACCAAATTGGTCACCTGTACGTGTGTATGTACAGTATATATATATATACACTGAACATACACACGTATGTACAGTGTGTATGTACTCATTAAAGAACAGTAACACCAGAAATGAAAAATACCTAAATGCACTTATAGTTACTATCTATTCAATCTGTGCTTTCAAAAACTCGTAGTTGTGTATGATTTAGCTTTAAAAAGTGGCCTTTCTGGGGAACTTCCTAAGTATGTAATAATATAAAGCACTACAGAAAACAATGGGACTGGGTAATGTCTGTTTAACAAACGCTTGTGGCACACCCAAAGCTGATACTATATTGGGATAATCTGGACTGGCTGCAGCTGAGAGTACTACCGGTAGGTTTAGCAAACCTAGATACTTTAAAGGGCCTCAAGCTACAAAATTCTGATCCATACTAGGTGTGGGTGGCTGGGGATGGGACTTAAAAGTGCACCTGTCAGTTGGAATTGGGCAGCTTAAGTAGAGTAAATCAATTTATTAGATGATTCGCAAAAATACCTTAAGATTATAAAGTAGGTCTTACTGTAAGGTAGTCCCAATTTCCAGATCTGGAAGCTGCCATTTTTTATAGGACCTGCCACTCAAAAGGTACTTCCACACCCCCAAATACTCATGGCTCCTCTCTCCTTTTGCCAAATCTTGCGTATGTGCATCTTTACTATGAGAACATTGTCGCAGTAGCAACTTTTCTATGGGAATATTGTTGCAGTCACAACTTTACTCTGGGAATATTGTAGCGGTCGCGACTTTAAAAATTGTCGTGTCGCGATTTTATGATGGGAAATTTCTCGCAGTCGCGGATTTCTTATGGGAATCAATGTGAATGTCAATCATACATATGATGCTTCCTTTTAGCCCCACCCAACCCAACTCGAGAAAGAAAAGTCGGGCTGACAGGGAAAGAGACAGTGAGAAATTATATATAAAAGGTACATTTAAAAAAAAATACATCTATATTTAAAAAATGTTTATTTCATTAGTAGAACAAAATTCAGTATTTGACAGGTGCACTTTAATGACACAATTTGAGTCATTGTGAAGGGGCAGGGACACACAGATTAACAACCAATCCAGTGGATTTTGGGCCTAAAGAGCAAGGATGGAGTGGAGTTTGGGAAAAGGGAATTAGGGAGTGGGCAGAGCTACACACTTTTAGACTGGGGTGAAAAAACATGAGGGTTTCCCAACAGCCCCAGTATTTGCTTTATGAACCTGTAGTCTCCTGATGCCTCCATATAGACACCATCTAGAGGCATAACTGAAGGTATTGCCAAAGTAGTCCCCTCGCATGTGAGGACTAAAAGATATTACTAAATAGAGGAAGTTGGACTATGAAAATAGAGATAAATGAGTCAGCCCATTAATGACAAATAAAGAAGCTTTTTAGTGGATAAATATTAAAAAACCTCACAACTTTCAAACATTTTGGTTCACGATATACTTTCAGTATAGCACAATAACTGAAAAGCTGCAGGTCTAAATGACTTTCATACATTAAACTGGTTATATCTTAGCTATACTTTAAAAGCAAGTTTGCAGCTCAAGCATATCTGAGTAGAAAGCATAGACAGGCAGGAATCTTACTTACTTGACCTGGAGCCACACGCCCTGGCCACCATGCTATGCCTGGCACCCTCATGCCTCCTTCAAATGTCGTCTCCTTCCCACATAAGAAGGGACCATTGCTTCCACCTGTAACAGTCAATAATGCTTAAGGGCTCCAAAGCTTAAGATGGTTCTTAATTTCTAAGCCAAATCCTAACTTTGTTTAGTGGACATAAGACCTGAGAGTATGTGTCTTCCTACAAAATGGCTGGCAACACAGCAGTTAACCAAACTGCATTATGGTTAGTGTTTTATATCCACTCTTACAACGTTTGGATATTTTTACTCGCATTTCTCAAGTCCTAGAGATTTTTATTTTATTTATAGTGTATAAAAAGCTGTTGTGTCCTACCTTGCTTTGGTCCTGACATAAGAGCAGCCCCATTGTCAGATGTAAAGAACACAAAGGTATCTTTTGCTATGCCAATCTGTTTGAGTAGGCCCAATATCTTTCCAACGCTGAAATCAATCTCTCGTACTGCATCTCCATACCTAAGAGGAAGAATAGACTTCAGCCATTTATCTAAATAGTGCAGAGACTTCAAAATGAGAGTGTGGTCACATTTTGTGAATACGCAATAAGTGAACTGGAAATCCACTAGTTGGGAGCGCTCCCACATATAATCAGTAATACAATAAAGTGATCCAAACAATTGTGAATGATACCAAACTAACTAAAAATCTGTGAATATGGTTGCAGCCTTTTAAATAGAAAGTCCAACTCCCTTCTTTATTCTTTCAAGCAATCCAAAGTAAATCTGTAAAAAAGCGCAACACAATAGGCACTGATAGTGCCGTATCAAAGGGTAACTAAAACTTCAAAAGTTTAAAGCCCAAACTTGCTCCTCAGCACAGAACAGTCTCCACGTGATTGAAAATGAATATGCACCACAACACTGTGTGTAAGTAAGGAAAATGAGTATATATATATATATATGTGCTCACCAGATGGATGAATAAAAACAGCCTGAAATTAAGATGGCAGATCTGCACACTCCCTCTGAAGAGGACGTAAACCTGGAAGGATACCGGTCAAAATCGCTCCCTCTTTAAGTAGACGCAAACCAGGGGATCTCCATGTTAAAATCCAATTTATTCAAAATAAGCACAGGATCTACTCACAAACGATGTAGATAACGATTAAAATAACAATTAATAAAATACAAAGATTATTCCTCCTGATGAAGCCACATGGTGAAACACGTAGAGGAAAGGACTTTTAACATTCACATTGTTATTTTAATCGTTATCTACATCATTTGTGAGTAGATCCTGTGCTTATTTTGAATAAATTGGATTTTAACATTCAATTTGTGAATATTACTAAAATGAACCAATGATTGTGTATACACTAAAACATAATACGTCAGTGATAATCTAACAAGGTATACACTCACTGTCATATGGAGTCAGCTAGAGTTCACTAGAGAAGTTTTCCTTGGGGCCTATTGCCCACTCAATAAAGTTAGGATGTTATCAGGAACACCAGAACCAGCCAAATCACCAACGCATACAACATGGCTGCTACTGTTAAAGATAAAAACAGACTCGAAGCAATACAATTCATGAACTTGACATTTCTACATGTGCTGTATTTAAATATCGGCTATGCCAATCCAAATGGGAATCTTTATTCTTTGTGTGTTATTTGTCTTTTAAGAAGGATTGAAGGATATTTCATTTTTAGTCTAGCCTTTTAGGCTCCTTTTAACACACTTCATCATGGTGGCCATTTGTAGCTACTTCTAAGCCTTGCTTCTCAAAGGCCTTTAATCTGTATGTTGCACTGGCAAAATATGGCTGTGAATTTCAGGTTGTATTTGTGCTAGTTATTCAGTAGTTTTGAATAAGCAACTGACTATAGAGGCATATTGGATTGACCAGCATGTCTCCTCCCACTTCCCCATAAGTACTTGTCATGCCTTTGCTTTTCATGTGCTTTTATTTGTGAGGATATGTAATCTATGTAGCAGAGAAAATGTGAATAACTTCTGTTTTAAAAAGGCTTGCACTATAACTCCTATCTAATGGAGGGTTTTTTGGCTCCTTTCAGGTCACCTTACCCTAAGATTCTTGCTGACCTCTGAGAAATACATTTAGTGACATAATCTAAGGAGACAAGCTTATATTCATACACATATTGATTATGCGGTGCCTTCACATTGACTGAAACACAGACAGACTCATTGAGTCTCATTGCAACTTTTACCGATACCTGCATTATCTTAAATTAATTAGAAAGCACTAGCTCTAAAACTAACCAACACAATTAGTGCTTATATAAAGCAATCCACAGAGTGTCATATTTGTTTGCTCACTCTGGGCTTTCTAGACCAAAGTGGCAGGTGAACATTCTAAAAATGGGATCAAAACAATTCCTTAGCAGTACTCCCAATAAGCGCAATGAGAGCCCTAATTGTAATGATAATCCCAACAACTGGGATCTGGGTATGAAGGCACTTAATAGAATCCCTAAATCTTCCTGTATGTGGCTAGATGTGTGCAGTAAGCAAAAGATAAGAAAACATACAGCAACAAAGACAGTATGTTAGCTGTACATAAAATATACAGAAACGTGCGCTTTTTGATGTCACTGGTTAAATATATGTAATATATTAAATATTACAAAGGTATAGACAGTAAAAGAGGTTGAAGAACTTGTAAAGGGGATGCGAAATTAGAAATTCAAGTAGATCATGTATCAAGGAGGGACAAAATGTATTTTTCTGGCAAGAAAAAAACTTTTCACCAGAAAAATGCCAAACTGCGCAATTTTGCCACACAAAAAAGCGATTATTTAATTTTCATCTACTTATTAGTAAAAAAAATAGTTTAACAAAAAAATGACAAGTGAAATCAATTTTTCATTAGCAAATCTTAAAAAGTATGACCTATATGTTGTATTCACATACAATAAACTAATTATTATTGAGAAATGTATGTTGAATGTTTAAAAATGAAGTCAGGAAATCCGGGAGTACAGTAGAAATCTTACAGGCCTCTGCGGCTGGTTCCCAGGAAGGGTTGTGATGCGTAGACGGGGGCATGAGTGGCATCTATTGCCCAGTACAGAAAAAATGGCTGTTGTGCCTTTGCTTGTCTGTTAATAAAATCCAAGGCTTCCTGTGAATGGAAAGAGACACTGTTATATCTCAAAGTACAGATTCATTTCATTAACATAATACTTTCAGGAAAATGAATGTGAGGAAGATATCTGCCGATGAATGAAAAATAAATGAGTTAAATAGGGGTAAACTATATCAGTTTGTAAACAAAATTTACTTTTAGCTTTCTGAAAAATGCTTACTGTATGTTGTAGAAGTGTGTTTTGAGACAGGTTGCAGTAGGTCTTAAGTTTTTTTTTTGTTTTTTTTGTTTGTTTTTGTCTAAACAAAATAAAACATATCCTTATATAGCTACCCTGGCTAAAGATAAAATATTATGGAGAGAAAAATAATAACACTTTTACCTGCAAATAGATCTGGGTCAGATTGGCTTCACCTGTTTTACGATCAATGTAGAATTCTTCATAGTATCTTTAATGAGAAATAACAATAACCACAAGGTATATGTTCACATGACCTATTTTCATTCAGAAAAGTTCTAGTTGTTTTTGTGCTTGTATGGGGGGCTGGACGACTGCATCTTTACAACTACTGCTGTGCCTTTTAACTTTATGACTGATACAAGCTACTGAAGCGCCCGTCTGTAGGTGATTCAGACAGAAGGGTGCCTCTCTCCTAATCAGATATGCAGGACCGGAGGGATTAGAGGGATAGAATCGAACTTTGAAGTATCTTTAATATTCAGATTTTGAACTTGACATTTGTGATTTCACTTTGTGTGAAATTATGAGGCACACAGATTTAGGTCTTCAGTAATGTTAGTTGGTGTGGCCTATAGCACTGAACATTGTGTGTTCATATATTTCTGAGATGGAAATTTTCCACTGCATGTGTTACTTACCTATTTAACCATGAATTTCATACAAACAACTACCAAGTTAGGCTCAACTGACTTAACAGCCAAACAATCACATATAGAACAAACAGGTTCCCTAATTCCAGAGTTACCTCTCATCTGGCCTCTGCTTCAGGCTTTCACAAAAGAGTGCAAGTCAGGTACTCTTTTTAATTAGAGTTTGTAAACCCATCATTCAGTTCTATTAGCTGATCAGGTGGTCTGTCCCCTCTAACACTCCATGGTGGTCAGAAAGCTTGTTGTTAGGAGATAACTCTAATTCTGCACCTATAAAGGTTCTAAACATACAAGCTAAATTAACCCATTTGACCATGCACTGTCCCACTAAGGAAGCTCTGCAGTGTCCCTACAGGGTTGCTTTATACACTGGGCACCTCTTACCTCCTAAGCATTTCAGATGGTTTCCCACTCTCTCATTCAGGCTCATGTAGTACCAGCTGCACCGGCAGATTTCTCTGTCCCATACATGCCCATTACAAAATCCCATTCTTTCCTAATACTTTCTTTACAACAGAAATAAGGTCTCTGTTTTTACCATGATGAACCTTTTAAATGAATATGCAACACAACTACGCAAAGTCATAAAATAAAACTACTGTTTTATTTTATGAAAACTACATATGTTTAGTGTCAACAAGTATAGGGCTGAATGTATAAGAAATTAAATAGCAGTAAACTGCCAACAGAGGTCTTGGGCAGCTCAGAGGGCAAAAGGGTTAGGAGCACCCACTCAGCCTTCTGACCCCGATTTCATGTATAAGTCATGTTGATTTCAGATATGCAGACTTGTCATAAACTTGCCACTTTTAGCAGGGAAGGGGGTCATAAACCCCTCCAGTGCTGGTTCTGTACTCTTCATTTCAATATTAAAACAAAGAACACAGGTTAACTCATACTGAAAGTGTAGGAAATAGGAATATATGTGAAGGGATCTTTATGAATGCAAGCACCAAGATATTTAAATGAGGTAACGTACCAGGGGTTGAGATAAACATCTGGTGGCAAGAGCCAACTTTCACTAGAATCAACTGAAAAAATTGAGAGATTTGTCCCAGTACATATTGAATAATGACCCAAAGTTATCTAATAGCCTGAGTTGATTAATGAGGAAAGCCTGTACATTGGCTAGGCAGTTCAGTAGGTCATCTCTTTAGAGAGAGATACCTACAGAATCCACCTGGAAGCAAACAATTGCTTAGAATGAATGGTTCATAATAACAGCTAAACTGTCAGGGTAAACAAAAATGGGGGAATGGGGTTCAGAAGGTGGGACATGTTCTGGTTAATACAGATCTCAGCTTTAAGACAACAGGTATAGTAATAAAATATTATGAATAAAATGATCATCTAGGTCCCACTAGAAACACTTTATATAAATAGACCCATTTCATACAGATTATTCCATTCCATAGGAGAATGCAATAAGGCCACTAACCAGGTTTGTGGATCTGTATGGCATAATGCCAGCTTGGTTAGGGTAAATCAGATGGGTAATGACTGTTAGCTAATTTTTTAACCAGGAACTTAGCACCTGTGTTTAATAGGAAAAAAGTCATTAAGAGTTCCACTTGCCCAGCTTGAGGATCACACAATGACAGCCGTTAAGAAGAAATGTGAGACACTGGACAAAATCAGATTAAAAAAGTGTTTTGGAGCTGAGGTGCCAGATGTTTGTTATGGAATAAACACCAGACAGGGTCATCTAGATCTAAAATTTTGCTAAAATGGAGGAAACATATTGCCTTCTGTACTCCCTCTAATGTGATACAGGAGTTCTATAATAGTTTCTAGGTAGAGGCAGGATGGGGAGTTGGAGCTGGAAATGGAGTATTGCACCTAAAATCTGTATAGACCCTGAAAGTAAAGGACAAAAGTCTCTACAAACAAGAAGATCTGGCATCCTTACAGTGGACTAAATCTATGGCTGTGGAAGGGAACTTTGTCTTTGCCAACAAATTCCAGGTGTTTTTAATTTACGTAATGTTTTTCTGTGCTGAATACAGTCATTTCTTTTGGGTGACTGGGAAGTGGCCTAACTAAACAACTCTGGCCTCTAAAACGATTGCATGGAGAGAAGGGTGAGGGACGTATTCTCACTCCGCTTGATCTGCTTCCTGAGAAATAAAATAATATAAGACTCTAGCTGAGACTTTAGCATGTTTAATACCACAATGGACATGGGAAACATTTAAATATTTGTCTCGGTATTGAATGCTGTGAAAACATTGCTGTTCTGTCAGTGCAACTGCTCTGTAAAAATCACAAAGAAATCAATACCTGCCAACCATTTCCCAGTCTCTGTACAATGGTATATTTGGCCTTTCCTTATTATCATAAGGCCCGAAATGGCAGTTAGGAGATCCAAACCATTCATCAAATCCCCGCTTCAGTGGATGGTATTGAGGCCTGTGCCCCAGGTGCCTGTAAATAAAGGTTTCACAGGTTATTTGGAAATGATGAAACTATAGTCAGTTCTCACAATAGAAAAGAGAGATAAAACAGATAACATAAAAATAGAAGATTTTCAGATAATAATGTCCTATTTGATTCAGACACTTTGCTAGTCACCACCGAAATATCAAATGATACTAAAGTAAAAGTCATGTTGGGGATTTACCATTTGCCAATGATCTTATTGGCATATCCGGCTTTCTTTAATAGTTCAGGCAAAAGAACCTCGGAGTCTGGAATCCCCCCCACTATTTCTTGTGGGGTGTAAGCTGAGATGGGAATAAAATAGAAATAAAGTCTGATTACAGAGTTTAGCATTTATTTTAAACAAGTCCACAATTAAGTATACAGAGATTTTGCAATGTATATTACCATGAAACACTGAAACACAGAAAATGTCATTCAATGTGGAATAATTTTATTCTCAATAAAAAAACAGTTCAACACAATACTACCCAGCAATCATGGCACGCTTTAAAATGTAAGTAACACATAATTTGTGATTTACCTCTTACTTCCCCAGTATTCATTGTCAGCTTTCAGCACACCCTATCCCATCCCTATTGCTTTTAAATTTTAAGAATGATGAATTAACAAAACATCCTGCTGTAGACTTTAATCCTAAGGGACACATTATGGTGGCATTTGCAAAAGCCAATAGTAATGGTTGTTGCAGGTAAATGCAGTTTTTTTTAAAGCAGTGTGAATGTTTGACCCTTGTAGCACCATCTAATGATTTCTCATATAGTTGAATGCTGTTCCCTTTCAGTGTCTGCTTATGCTTTGTGATATTACTGTGTGTGCTACAATTTGTACATTTGTGAGATTTTACAAATCTCTGTGCCAAAGAGATGTCACATTAGTGTTTAAAAAGTTGTAGATACTGAGAATCAGTAAAATCAGACAAAAATCACAGTAATAATCATACTAACAATTGTAAACTGCATTTTTTTTTATTATTGGAAATAAGTAGTAACAGAGCTTTTTTGTTTACATGTGATGCATGGGGATCCAAATGAGATGAATTGAGTGACCCAAAAAGTAACCTTTACGTGCTGATTTTTATTTAACCTCTGGTAAGTGCAATTCCACAAGGGAGTGTCACCACTCCCCTGCACAGCACCAGCACCTGTGTCTGAGGAAATTCTGAGCACTACTAGGAGATAGAAGCACGCCACTGCACCTGTCTCCCAACTCCAAAAGACCTGTGTCATGACATCACCTCACTGGTCCAATATAAACTTAATTATAGCACTTAAAATTCACACTGCAATAATATATGACAGTATTATACATGGGAGAAGTGATCAGTATCATGCAAGTGCTTTATCTAACTCTTCATTAGCGTATTCAGTATATTTCTTTTCAGCTTTTAGCAGAAATCTTATCAGAATCTTTGCAGCTCCAAAAGGGGTATATAAATTAAAGTGTGTTCACACACTGTGGATAAAGTAGTACCATTACATCTCCCATAACCACTTAAAATCTCACTGCTATTCTCTGTGGTGGTTCACATTGGTGTCCACAGGGGGTAAAAGGAGGCCCTGGAGGGCCACCCACAATGAAATGAGAAACACTGGGAGTAGATCTAACCTCCTGATGCTGTCCTTCCCTGTCCTGATGATCATTCTAATAACAAATAAGATTTGCTATACCAATATTTCCCAGCTTCACTTCTGCAAGTGCTCCTCACACACCAAAGTAAAGCACTGAATAATAAGGTTTGGAAGAAGGAGCAGAGTTGTGAAAGTTATCCACAAATGCTTTATTCCATCCACTACATGTTTCAGGCTACACAGGCCCTTTATTAAAGTCCTGTGGATGATCATTCTTTCAATATGACACAGCGCTGTACCAGAGTGAAGTAGTCTGTCATGTCGTGTAACTTCTCAGCACTGAGTTAATGATTTGCTAAATGGAGATGATATACGGTAGTTCCGATCAGCTGGAAAAGGTGATGTTTCCCAAGTCACAAAATGAATCATTCAGAAAGTAAAAAAAAATAACTTAAAGGAACAATTTAGGCACCAACAGTTATTTGCTGTCTGTTTGGCACTGTTAAATA
>WMED01026399.1:0-10820 GCA_019650415.1 Pipa parva
TTTTTTTTTTTTTTTTTTTTTTTTACATATTTCACCCAAAATAATAAGGAAACAAAAAAAATAAGCACAAGTGATACATTGCATGTTAAACCCCAAAGTGTGCTGAAAAATACAATATATAAAATTTTCCTGGAAATTATATTGCTTTCCCTGAAAAATTTTTGGTAAAACACATACAGCGCAAAATGCTTAAAAACAGCTTGGCAATACGGGGTGCACGGGAAAAAATAGGCTGGCAGTTAAAGGGTTAAATGTTAAAAGCAAAGCTGCACTGGTCCATCGAAGGGACATGATAATCTTTTAGGCTCCAGCAGTGGTGGGCCCAAGTTTGGCCAGAAATATTTGTATTTTTAAATGGATACTAGTAATTTTTACAGCAATGCAGGCTTGTTTCCAGTTGTCATCTCTTAAACACCCGAGTGGATACTAGTTCAATCAATATAGGAGTGCATTATGGCGCATAAGGTCGTGCATGCCTGTGAAGCCAGGCGCAGTTTCAGAGGGGGGAGTGTGCCTTTTATATTTCTTATTTTTATAGTGTCATGTATCATAGCTCTAGTTCAAATGCTAAACTGCAAATGTTAGCTGTATAGATTATAGGCACCGAGTATAGAATTCCTGGAGGCCCAAGATTCATCAGATTGCCAATTGGTGACCCCCCTTTTACCCCCTGGCATCGAACACTTTAATTTTTATAACAAAATGCCTATGAACGTACGTTTGCAGGTCTTCCCATAGACTTGGATTGTAACTGCAATGGGATTCATCACCATGGATTGCTACAACAAAAAACATGGTGTAGACTAAACCCAACAACATCTAAAGAGCTGCAAGTTATTTTTGTTTGACAAACAAACTCTTTTTCCATTTTTTATGTGAAAAAGGAACCACATCTTATGGTCTAGCAGAAAGCTTTCCCAGTGAATTACCTGCCATGAAAGACAAGCATGCACACAAAGCTGCAGTCCCAGGAGGAGTTTCTGAATGGCACTGGCAGCTCAGTTTCCCGATTGGTGAATTGGTACATCCTCTACTAACCACGCAGTAATCTGAGCTACAGATTTCATTAGTGGAGCTTCCTCAGCAAGGATCTCTAGACATATTAATTCAACAGGCAAGTAAAAGCATTTTAAGAACTGGTTATTATAATTATTATTTGTTTTGTCAGAGCTTTGCAAGCAGTTACATTTTCACAGTGCAGTGTAAATCTCACTGCCCCCTCAGTATCCTGCTCAGGTCTATATATTTAGCAGCATGAACAGAATGTGTTTGTCTGGTTTTTAAAGCTACAATAAGCGCATTTATCATGGGAAAACTGTAGATGTGTGTGTAGGGGTATCAATTTGTACAGAAACTTTCTGAGAAAGAAAGGAAAGAAGTACACAGCACCCATATTTTCTGTACCATAAGATACAATTTAAAATAATTTCCACTGTAGAATTTTACTGATGCAGGTCTTTTGTCACCCACTAAAATCTGCTTCTTCTTTCAGCTTCTAGAATTGCAATCCCCAGCACTTCCACCTTCCTTGCTGATGCAAGTGCAGAAATGGCATTGGAAGCTAGAACTGCTTCTGCGCTTGCTTGCATCAGTGTTGTAGAAGAAGATGCATATGTGCAAGGGAATCATGACGTGGAACCTGCAAAAAGAAGACCACTGAAAGAAGCAGGAGGCAGCGGGGGACAAAAGACCAGGATCAGCAATTATCATTAGTCTACCCAAGTTAAATTACCCCTAGAGTAAAAACTTTATAGAAGCAGGCATGAAGACTGAACAAAGAAAGGCAGACAATTAAATTACTGGTTCACTGATATGTTCATGTTCTCTATTCAATTTTCTTGGTGCCAAAGACCTGATTTACAGCATAAAGCCACCTAACAGTCTCAGTTTCACTGTTTTGATTTAAACAATTTTTACAAATCAAAAAAATATGTTTACTTTTCTAATGCAACAACACTTTCTTGTTTTGGTAGCATAATTGGACAGTTTGCATACATATGCAATAAAGGTTCTTTCATCTGTTAAGTTGTTGCTTTGCCTTTAGGGAGTGTAGACTAGTAGCTGAGACCATCACTTGAATATTTTCCATTTACAAACTGGTTGTTGCTCACCTAGGCTGTAAGCTTCTGGAGCAATAACATTCCCATTTTTTCACAGCAGAAAGTCAGGCATTATTTTCAATCTTTTTGGGAAGATCACAGTCCTGAAAGTGGTAGAAAATATTACAACATATGTTATCAACATAAATCATTTCATTAGCAACATCCTAACCGTGATGGGCTATTTAACAAACTTTATATAAATAAAATGCAGCGGTCCACACACCTACACACGATAACCCAACAAAGCAATCTGTACTGGAACTGCAGTTTTAAGGATTACTTTAAAAGGGTAACTACAAAAAAATAAAAAAGGTAGAGCTAGACATGATTAATATTGAGAATATAATACTAGGAAACACCCGTTCTTTGACATTTATTAATGAAAATATAGATATCTAGAAGAAATCCTAACTTCTAGATAGCAGTACTGAACAAAAATAGTAAATGAAAATCAAGTTACTACCTCTGTTAAAAGTTTTCCATGTATGTGTTATTACCTCTCTAAAAACATTGCAGCAATTAATACAATGCATTTTTTCTGGAAATATTCTTTGCATCCCCATTTATAAATATTGGTTTTCTTAAAGGCTTTCTTAATGTCACCTACAATTATTTGGCAAACTAATGGTCACTATCAAATAAATCCGGCACTACCGTTGTAGTAAAAAAGGGTCTTTATTATCACCACTTAGGCATAATTTAAAAGAATCACGCAATGCCAAATTCTTGGCATTGCGTGATTCTTTTAAATTATGCCTAAGTGGTGATAATAAAGACCCTTTTTTACTACAACGGTAGTGCCGGATTTATTTGATTTTGATCCTATTGATGTCCGTTTGCCGAGCACCCGTGTTCACGGCCAAAGGGGAGATCCGAGCGGAGTACACTGAGGCAGGCAAGTACCGCTTCAATTTTTCGTAAACTAATGGTCACTGTCAATCAAAAATATTTACTTTGACAACAGCAAAACAGATTAAGGGGTAATTCAGCAAAGCGCAAACTCACCTTGCGATCTTTCAATTCACCTCGCCGAGACTGTTACTCGCTCACTTCTCTCCTATACGCGGACATCAGTGAATGCTTTAAAAAGGTATTTAAGTCGCCTTGCTGAGACTGGAATACCTTTAAAGCGTTCGATGTTGTCCGCGTGTAGGAGAGAAGCGAGCGCGCAACAGTCTCGGCGAGGTGAATCGAAGGATCGCAAGGCGAGGTCGTACTTTGCTGAATTACCCCTTAATCTTAAATAAAGTGACTTGATTGAGAATTTAGAAAAATCAATCAGACCAGAATTCTCTTCTTCTTGAGAGAAGAGAGATGTATCTTGAAAACATCTGTATGAATAAATGACTGCAAGTTAAGGCAGCATGAACAGTGTCAGATTTATATCCAAGTAGCTTACATAAGAACAGACTACTTGGTGCCACAGGCCATACCCATTGACCAAAATAAACACAGAGTAAACTATGCAGTGAAATAAAATGGTGTATGCGGTAAAGATTTCAGTGAATTTAAATGTTCAAAAGCCGACTTCTAAAGAGAGAAGATATAAAAAAAACAAATGGGGTAAAATGAAAAGGTGATTCTTGATATAGTTATGGAAAAAAAAAAAAATCAGCGTTTCAGCCTTTGATAAATACATTCTTTGTGTAAGAATAGGAGGGTTATTGACTTGTTTTGAAAAGGTGTAAATTCTCCACTTTCCCATATTTGGGTATTCAGCAAACTCTGCGATGTGGCGAATTCGCCAGCAAATGGCAGTCGCACACTACACAATAGACTGCTATGGACACAGTCACAAATTCGCTATGGGAATCCTCTGTTCAGTCAATGAGGAGTAAAGGATAATGGCGCAGCCACCCGAAATGATGAGATTGACTTTAACAGTCAAATTCTCACTTTTTAGACAATAACCCCCTCAAGAGCCATAAATGCATGAGAAAACTACAAATATTTATATAAAAAGATGCATTTGCCCATCACTTTCCAATATACCTTCATGCATAATTTAAATTTCTTAATGCAAATCTAAAAGAGAAAAAAAAAAAAAAGGGGGGGGGGAAAATCAGTAAAATACAACACTACTGTGTTATCCCACCTGCTTCCACATTCAGTGACCAGGATTGGGAACATAATTTGTGTAGTTTGTGTGAACTCAGTATACAGTACTTGGTTGGAAAATGGTTTTAGCTAAAAGCTTGTTATTACATTCTACGTAATATGTGTATCCAGCCAAGGTTTACGTGCCTGCTCTGATTTATGGTTTCTCTATTGGATCTCATATCCCCCAGACTGCAGAAAAGTTATTTATAAACTCAGGCACATGCAATAAATATTTATACAAGATATACTTTAAGTAGCCTGCAGCCTGTAGGCTTTTTAATGTAATGCAGAAATGTTTGCTGTTAGTAGATCAGATAGCAAGATAATCTAAAAGGTACGGTAGTCTTCACTGTTGATGGTAATTAGGGAAAAAAAAAAAAAAAAAAAAAGTCACTTTGCTAACACAGGACCCAATAAACTATCATGCTATTACATCCTAAAAGACCAGTACAGTAACACCAGAATGAGAAAATAATAACTCTGCACAGCAGCAAAAACGTTATGTTTGAAACTGAATGCCTGGCATTTATTGTTTGCAGTGTTCTTCAAGCTGCTGGTTGCAGCCATCCTTTATAAACTGGGCTTTCAGAGCAACTTCTTGAATTTGTATTATATAGATTTCCAATGGACAGAAGAGGGTTTTATTTATTTATATAAAAAGACCGTTGCCTCCACGAAACTAGGATTGTAAGCTCCACAGGGCAGGGACTGAAGTACAATCTCTGTAAAGCACTGCGTAATATATTAGTCCAATGTAAATATATATATATATATATATATATATATATATATACACATATACACATATACACACACACACACACACACACACAAAAGAGAAAAAACAAATGCAAAAGCAATACAAATCTGTCTTTTAAATAGAAAGATAAAGGGGTTTATTCATCTAACTAGGAATTCAACTGTCGAAGTGATTTCTCATCACTTTGGGTCACTATACTACAATAATCCCAATTTCTCTACACCTTATTCACTATACAGAGGATTCGCATAGCAAATAAACAACTGCATCAGTAGCAGTTTCTTGTGCAGTGTGGCATTTTTAGTTGGACAGTAACAGCCATGCCATCAACCCCTAATTCGCCACTTCAATCTGATGAATACAACTCAATACATCTTGTAGAATTCGCTACTGTATCAGGCTCAACACTTGATGAAATGGCGAATTACTTATGCAAACGCATGTAAAAGTGGTGCAAAATGCTGTGACTGTCGCAAGCGTCTGAATTGATCATAAATTAGCCACATCGCAGAGTTTGTTCAATATGCAAAAGTTCCACATAAATGTGAATTCTTGCCTTTACGTCACTGTTTGGACTTGTGTGAATAAGCCCCAAAGTGTTGACAAGTATGATGTAGTGATAACGGTTATTCCAATTCAAATGAATCTCTAAGTTCAACAACATCCTGCTCTCTCCCACTGTTTTCTATGGTACGTTAGAGACTAGATATTCAAAATAAAGTGTCCCAAATACCCAAATTTATTAAAAAAATAAATTAAAAAAAAAAAAGGGACTTCAACCAGAACCACCCAAAGCAATAAAAAACAGGAATTCAAAGTCAAAGATGACACAATACTGCATAAGAATAACTGCCACTCTAATCCAAACAGCAATGTTCTTTTTGTAGCAGATCAAAGTCAACTACAGGAAGCAAAAAGGTGAATAAAACCCCAAATCTATATACCATGCAGGAAATAGAACATCTTTGTCCAGGTCATGTCTAAATAAGAAATAAAACAAGAGTGGTACAAAACATCAGAGAGTAAAAATAGCCATGGAGCTTTATCCAATTACTGATCAAAACTAGCAGAAGGTAATGTAGCGCCAACATAATTACATATATAAAGGCACAAAAACAAGCAATTTCTTTAAACATTTGCCCCGTGTGCACCGACTGACCTCAGGATGCAAACAAACGCAGATGTGAAAGGATTAACAAGCATAAGGGTAAAAAAAAAGGTAATTATTAAAAAAAAAATAAAAGAAGGTTTCACTAAGTGGGACTGTGGCTTATGCATTCCCTCCTGCTCAACAGCAATGTGTAGGAGAGAAATCATTACAAGAATGTGGAGGCTGAAAACAGAACAGACCGGCTGGCTGTGCATCAGCAAGGAGGCAGCAGGGATCTGTGGCTGTTCTAAAGGGAATAGCGGCGTTGGGGCGGAGGTGGAGAGAACAAAGGAATGACTGAAAAATACCAATGTACCCAGTAAAATAAGTTGTTATACAAAGCCTAGAAGTCATAATTCACAGAGCACACAATGCTGCTCCATTCATATCACATAAAAACAAGAGAATTTCTACATTGCGGGGAACTTTCTTCTAGTGCCATTCAGGGGCACATCCTTTTAATTCATTTTTAGTATGATGTAGATAATGATATTCTAAAACAGGCCTCTTGTTTTAGTTTTTGCAGTTTCATTATTTACCTTTCTTTTCACATTATAATTTCATTGTCATTTGGTTGCTACATTAAATGAACCTAGCAACCTGCTGTTGAAATATTGAAATAAAGCACAGGCTTAAAGCGCAACAGTATATGATATAAGCAGAGAAAGGAAACAATGTAAAAGAATGAAACATTATATATACATACATACATATATATATATATATATATATATATATATATATATATATATACACACACACACACACACACACACACACACACATACATATACACACAGTCTCAAATGTTTCTGGCGAGGGACAGTGAGCATCAGAAACTCAAAACATTAAAGCAAAATAAAGTCAAATAACCACAAAAAACTACTTACAATGTCACTATAACGCAATGCAATCTAAATTACACTGAAAATTAGTGTCAATATGGACAGCCCCTAATGGCAATGTGGGCATTTGCCCCTGACAATGTCGGCAATCAATCACCTAAAATTATCCATTGCTCATTCCCAAAATTAGCACTTACAGGAAAAATGAATGACAAACCTACGTCAGAAAGAAGCAATCTAAATAGGAATTGAGTTTTTCTTTAGAATAGTTTATTATTTTAAAGTCCATAAGAACACGTTAATCAAGGGTTTCAACTATTTCTTACAATTTCCTTTTGTGTTTAAAGCCCACAATAATTTCAAAATGTGTCAACATAGAATTATTCTGTGTATTCACCTATGTATCAGGGCAGGATCCGGCTATATTGCAGGATAAAAACTAATGTCCAGAGCACATCTGCAGGTATCAGTTTTAACACATGTACGACACCAGATAATATAGCTCTAAGCTGCTGACAAGTTGGTAAAGTATGAAAGGGAATGGTCATGTTTAGGACCCTTCCAGTGGAGGCAACCACAACATCCAGAAATGAAGAGCACTTTCAAGACAGGAAGAATCTACATGGCATGATCCCACATGTTTATGCTTACTGATCTATTATTATTATTATTATTACTACTATATCCAATCTATTTTAGTTCATCCCACCACAAATTTTCTAATATATCTAGATCTGAGTCATTTTACATTAAATTGCCTATAGAAAATTAAAAAGGTTGTGGTACAAATGACTCTTTATTAAATTGTAACGGGGTTGTTACCTGCTTGACCCTGCTGAAAATCACCCCAGGCCCTGCCTGGTCCATTAATTTGCCTCTGTTGGACTTTGCCTTGTTTCTGTTCAGTCAGCTGCAGGAGCGTAGTACTTTATAAAACGATGAAATTTAAATGTTTAAGTAAATATGTTTTCTAAGATGTAAACAACCATTTAAAAACTATTTTACTTACAAAAAAATGAAATGTATGCTTATTAATTCAGAGGAAATTGATTTTCTATAATTATGCACTTGTGCAGTCTAATAAATGGAAGGATTACAAAATGTTCCTGCATAAACTGTGTAGAACCATGAAGGAATTTGTTCTGTACCATTCCAGCATGACTAGGAAAATCAACTGAGCTCACAGAGCTGTAAACAGTCTGAGGGAGGGCACAAACAATGTGACTGGCTGCTTGACCCTGACAATTTAGTCCCAGACAGACACTGAGATCCAAAGATCTGGGGAAAATCATAAGAGTTCCCAGGGTTGGGCATTATAAATAATATGAGCACTGAAATACTTGGCGATACCTTTTTTTTTATTGGACTAACAGTCTGTTTAGATTTCAAGACTCCAGCTTTACTGTATCAAAGAAACTATTAACCAGTAGCGCTGTACTGCTACCAGTAAATCCATGGGTCGCACAAAGAAAGTTCTTCACATTTTTCCATTACCAGAATACCACAAATAACAAAAACACAAAGTATAATATGGTATACACAAGGACACATTCCTATACACAGAATACTTAAAAAGGATATTAAAGGACCAGTAACACAGAAAAGAAGATTGCTCTTTAGATTGCCAAGGCAGTTACTCCTAAACCGTTCTTGTAAAAAGAACATCTTTTGAAGTTGACTTCATGATTTTTATTGATTTGTCTTGTCTCTCTTTAATTGATGGAAGGACTCAATGTTACTCTTATTTATGAAACGGTTTCCAGTTAAGGCATTAAGCAAAGATTCCATTAGGATTATCTACATTTTAAAGCGGTAGTCATGACAATAAAAATATTCATTACTGGTTATTTCAAGCATACAGCAGTGATCAAAATGTCATGTCAGAAATGAGCCAGAAAGCTGGTGGTTTATGAAGCATTTGATTTCTACTATATTAAATGAAGTAGTAATGAACAAAAGTCTACAGCACCAAAATTATTCCTCCGTTCTAATTGCAATGAAATGCAGAGGTCTTTTATCTAAAGGTATGTTCATGATCACTTACCATAGGCAACTCCAATTATGTTTCATTAAATGGACAGCAGCTCTGGGCTGTCTGGGACAATTTGATTGCAGCTACCCAAGAAAAAATAAAGCTGTTCATAGACTCCCATATTGCCATGAGGTATATAAAACAAGGAGAGAGGAAAAAAAAACTACACAAGAGCTGTGCGCATTGAAAATAAATGGGATTAATCAAGAACAGCAAATATTATAATGAACGTATCACTTTCATTTCCATTCAATTCACATACTGGAGACGACAGAAAAAAAGTCAAAGTGCTTTTTAAATGAAAATATTAATAACATTATTTTAAAGACACATTTCTGGAGAGAGAAAAAATATCACTCGGCTCAAAAAAATAAAACTATTTTAATGAAAGCCTTTGCTGGCAGAAAAGGAATGAAAGCAAGAATTTTGAGGATACTGGAAAAAAAAAAAAAAAAAAGTAATGCAAAACACATATTAATTGTTTGTACAATAAAAAGCACAGAGACTGCATCCACCTGAACATGCTTGTTCATACATTTAAAAGCACCTTACCAGAGCAGCTAATGGCACGCCTGTAATAACCTTTCAGTCTGTGATCATACAGATTTTTCCGGTGCTTTTCTGACTGCACTTGTAAATGCCTGCAGATCAACCACATGAAAAGATCAAGTAGCCTTCAGTTAAATACTGCTCAAGTCAAATACAACAACCAGTAAGACCAGTTATTCAAGTGAATTAGCAGAGCGGACAAACAATAATTTCTCTTAAGAAATTCTGTTGCCCAAAGATAAAGAACAAGACCCACAGTACTTTATACTTGAATCTGCAATTCAAAAAGTGTCAGTAAAAACAGATGCACTCCCCAACCCAAACAAACCTACTTACAGTACAAATTCTGACGGGAGAAATGAAGGTTCAATTCAGACACACAGAAGTATGCAGCCTCCCGGAGAGAGAGGTCACTCACAGAGACGTCTGCATTAATGCAGCAGGAGATTTGTACCAAAAATAACACATAGCAGAGAGACATAAAATATAATAGAGCCCTGCTGTAGCTGGGGATGCATTTTAAGCTTTCAAATCAATATGATATATATAGTGTGCTGAGGAGATGCTAGTTAGTACCTGTGCCTTACAAACTTCTATGGTCATGTGTCTCCTAATTAGCCAAATATATATATATATATATATATATATATAAAGATTAAAACAGAGAAAGCACTGAACTCTTTGGCTATCAGAAAGGACTCTATTTCCTATGTCATTCTGCTGTAGACTCAAGTAGCAGACAAGATAAAAGGTTTTGCTGGTTAAGCAACCTTATCAGTAATGTTGTTTAACAATGTTCATGTATGAGGTCTAAGAGTGCCACGGTAGAATTTAGTAAAAGCTACACTTTTACTGCTGTTAGTGCAGCATTATGCACCATTTTGCATGTAATCAATCCACACTCAAATTTTGCACTGAAAGCAGGCAAAACACTTCATGCAGCATTCCATAAAATTGCTGACTGCATCACCAGGCTGCACTGTAGAAATAGTGGCTTTTTAAAAGCCCCACAGCATGCACTGCATCACTCATACTTAAATCTATATAGAGAGCCTGTATCTCAGTCATAAAGCAAGACAAGACTGCTGCATAACCAAGAGCAAAAACTGTCAAGTTTTGAAATAAAATAAAAAAAAAAAAAAAAAAAAATTCAGTGCTAATCTGATCTACTAAATAGATAAAACTTTTGAAAAACAAAAACTTTTCTTTTCTGATATCACTTTAATGGAATACTTAAGGCTGGTTCCATCTAGGGGTGATTCTTAAGGGGGGGGGGGGGGGG
>WMED01026400.1:0-10073 GCA_019650415.1 Pipa parva
AGGGAGTACAGTGTGCACTGTATAGACTGGGTAAAGCACACAGTACATGGGGGGAGTACAGTGTGCACTGTATAGACTGGGTAAAGCACAGAGTACATGGGGGAGTACAGTATGTTGGCAGATTAGAGTCAGCATATGCTGGCATGGGTTCGTATACAAGCTAAGGACATTGGCATTTGTGAAGCAGCTGTTGAGGGATCTGTATGTACGTTTGGGTATATTTTGGAGGGTGGGTCTGAGTTGTGTGTTTCCTGATAACCAGAACCCAGTTTGGTGGTTACCTAACATTCACAATGCCCCTTCTGTGCCAGGCTATGACATGATGCCAGCTTTCGGCCTAGACGAGAAGCAGTACTCCTCCATCAGCGGCGTCTCCATCAGCAGCTTCGTCTTGGGTAAAATGTACTCCCTTTCCGAGGATGCGGAGCTGACGATCAGAACCAGGTACGTAAGAATGGAGTGTAGTGCTATCTTAGGCCTTCCTTGCCCCGCTCCCCCTGGTGGTGATTAAGATTGATGTTGGAAGAAGGAGCCAAACATGGAAACCTCCATGAAAGCTTTAATTCACCCATGACATGTTGTGGGCCCTTCTCAAGCATATATAAATCATGAGCAGTGAACTGCGCCACTTGTTCATTGCTTCTTCCTTCTTAGAATTTGTGGTGTATTTCCTGCATAGCCAAAACTGTCCAGTGATGGTCTAAAGAACTTTAACCTTTTATCAGACTTCATACCTCCTCTCAGGACCTGATTTTCTCTGTTAATATTCACCGTCTGTCCCTGTTGTGTCTCTTCTCTCTTCCCCCCCCCCCCCCATAGCCTTCAGTCTCACAGTCTCATCTTTTTCCCTTAATTTTCGGCTCAGTGTATTTTACTTTTCATCTGCCGTGTAGCATTTCATTTTCAGCCTAGACCATTTCATTCTGGATGGGAAACTAATTGGAAGCGTGGGATGTGAGAGTCCCAGGGAGGGGAGAGGGGAACTGCTTTTTCATGTCTCTCTCTCACACACAGTCTCAGCATTTAATCCTTCCTATTTATCCCGCCAAGCAGAGATAATTTTAATCTCCTTTATACAGGCAAATATACTGAAAGTGCAAATATCTGAGGTTCCCAACATTTGACTTTCATTACTGAAGGCGGTCCCCTTGAAGGAATGATGGTTGCAAAGATAGTTTTGGCTGGAGATCAGTGTCTGGTTTTGATGGAACGTTGAATACCCCAAATTTTAGCAGTGCCCCATTGTAATTCCCAACACAATCAGGGAAATTCCTTAACAGGGGCAATCTTTCTAGAGGTCTAGTAACCCATAGCAACCAATCAGCTGTTAGCATTCATTGGTATAGTGGAGCTAGAATTCTGAAAGACAAATTATGATTGGTTGCTGTGGGTTCCTAGAACTCTGGAAACGATTGCCTATGTTGATATTAACCCTAATATGCCTTAATAGGAATGCAAAAGTGTTGACTATCACAGCTACTTGGTTAACATCCATGAATTAGAAATATCAACCTCACTGCTGGGGTCAATACCCCCTTTTTATACCCGCTACTTCCTGCCTATTGGGTTTCTTAACATATACATTTAACGTGATGGTCAAGCTTTTATGACGCACATTTAACAACTTTCAAACCTAGAGCTACTTCCTCTAAGAGCGTGAGTAATATTCCATGAAATATTTATTGAGTTGACTATATGCCCATTAAATGAGTTTCAGATTTCTGCAGTCTTGGGGGTTTTTTTTTACTGTTAAATATCACTGGATTCTTTGAAAAGAAAAAGAAGTCTTCCCAATTACTCTGCTGTATAACAACCATATATAAAATAGAAGTGACAGTCCTATTATCAATTTATGGAATGTTAGCCAATCAGAGGAATGGGCTAATTGTGACATTACTTGTTACATTCAGAGGATACTAGTTATAGTTCATGTCTAGAACATACTTAGGGGGTAATTCAGCATAGCCCGAACTTACCCTCCGATCCTTTGCCTCTGCTCACACAGACTGTTATGCGCTCGCTGATGTCCTGCACGCGGACATCAGCGAACGCTTTATAGGGATTCCAGTCTCGGCGAGGCTCAACTCAAGTCGCCTCGCGAGACTGGAATCCCTTTAAAGCATTCGCTGATGTCCGCGTGCAGGACATGAGCCAGCGCATAACAGTCTGTGTGAGCAGAGATGAAGGATCGGAGGGTACGTTCGGACTATGCTGAATTACCCCCTTAAACGCTAAAGGCCTTATTGACTAAAAGGTGAATTCACCTGTCGAATTCACTTCACTACAATTTGAGTTCCATCGCCAAAATAGACACAAATTCACTTCTCCTTATTGACTAAGTGGAGAATACACTTGCAGAACAAGCGGACAGTAGTGATCGCTGTCGGATGTGTAGTATGGCGTAGTCAGTCAGATAGAAGTAGGATGAGAAGTCATGCGGAGTGAGGGGAATTAGACAAGTGAAGGGCAGTGACATCAGTCTCACCATATCCCACTAACTGTATTCTGTGTATATTCTATTTCTATGTCATCTTGTCCCTAGCTCATGTTATCACTTAGTTACAGTCAACATTGTCACTTTTGATTAAATAGTTGCCTTAAGCCCTGTCATCAACAACCCCAATTTACCAGTCTGAAGTGGCAAAGTCAAACAGCTGAACTCAGAGTAGTTCCCCTAGTCGCATACACACCTTTGACACACTCTGCAGTATAACAATAGTAGAAGTACCTGTGCATGCACACGCAAAGTAATGCGAAAAGCTCTGTATGTTTGTGACTATCTTAGATGCCCGAATGGGTTGCATATTCGCCATTTTCGTAGATCTTATTCAATAAGAGAACATGGGGAAGTGGAGAATAGATGTGAATTTATAGCTGTACGTGATTATGCAGTCTTTGGCAAATAAGGCCCTAAATTGCTAGCGCAAGCAGTGACACCACCAGCACCATTATCTACAGGATTAATATTCATAGAAATAAATTGTTTGTAGACATTTTGGGCAATGTCCAGCCCTAGACTATCATCTTCCTCTTTGCATTTTCTTACTACATGTCTTTAAATGGAAGATTTGGTGATAGAAACATTTTGAACATACTTAAAGGAATGGATCGACATGGCAATCATTTACTGAGATCTAGTAACTCAAAGTAACCAATCAGAAATTGTCTTCCTAGATCCCCTGTACTGGGGGAAAGACAACTGTTAATTGATTTTTTTTTTTGTGAGTTGCTAGATCTCAGTAAACAACTGTTCCTGTATATAAATTGCCTGATTGTGACATAAACTGGTTCAGATGATGGAAACTCTGCAATTTTGCACTACACAGACAAGTCCTCACAATGTGTTTTGTTATTTCAGCGAATCTCGTCTGTTTTTGGTGACACTTTGTATTTTCAGTGTTGAGATTCAGCATTATATAACAAACTAAATGCAAAGGAACTCTTAAATAACAGGACTAAGCCATAAACATAATAAAGCAATGCAGGCTTTATAATCAAGGATATTTCACAGGAAAATTGCTTTAAAGAACTATTACATAACAGCATAATAGAGATAAGTGTGCTGCAGGCAGCAGACAGAACTGTTAGTCCAAATAAAGTATCAAATAATACTACAGTACTCATCCCTCTAATCATATAATGCTACAGTACTTATCCCTCTAATCATATAATGCTACAGTACTTATCCCTCTAATCATATAATGCTACAGTACTCATCCATCTACTCATATAATACTACAGTACTCATCCCTCTAATTATATAATGCTACAGTACTCATCCCTCTAATCATATAATGCTACAGTACTCTTCCCTCTAATCATATAATGCTACAGTACTCATCCATCTACTCATATAATACTACAGTACTCATCCCTCTAATCATATAATGCTACAGTACTCATCCCTCTAATCATATAATACTAGAGCATTCATCCCTCTAATTATATAATGCTACAGTACTCATCCCTCTAATTATATAATGCTACAGTACTCATCCCTCTACTCATATAATACTATAGTACTCATCGCTTTACTCAAATAATACTACAGGACTCACCCTTCTACTCATATAATACTACAGTATTCATCCATCTAATCCTATAATACTACACTACTCATCCCTCTACTCATATAATACTACAGTATTCATCCCTCTACTCATATAATACTACAATGCTCATCCTTCTAATCATATAATACTACAGTACTCATTCATCTACTCATATAATACTACAGTACTTATCCCTCTACTTATATAATATTACAGTACTCATCCCTCTACTTATATAATACTACATACTAGTACTCATCTTTCTTATTATTCAACTGGGCTAATACAACTTAAACCATATTTGTGTAACAGTTCATCGTTGCTATAGAACCTTTTCTGTACAAGTCAGTGACATCACAGGGTGATTTAATTATTGACAAATAGCAACAAACCACTGTACCTGTTTCTTACTGAACTGTCCAATAGGAAGCTGTGATGTTAATTGTCTTTTATAAAGAGAAATTGGAGCCATTGTGTCCACAGGATGGCAACAGTTGTTTGTACTGAATTGTGATGTTGATAAAGTAAAGATTGAATATGTGTAATTAAAAATCAGTTGGTTGAATGTTAATTAGTATATTGTCATAAAACATATTTCAAGGAATTTACCAACATACGAGGTGGCGGGTATGTGCAGGGGACCGCCAATACTGGATTACATCTCTATGTTGTCATGTAATCTTGATTACTTTATGACAGGGCATTTATATTTTATTAATTTAAACTGAGGAGCCTCTTTTGGAAATGTGCCTGACTTTTAAGATGCCATTTTCCTACTTTTTCCTGTAGGGAAGTCCACCCTAATGGAATTCCCCCTGAGCACACCCTCACCTTCCTCTTGCGCCTGCCTTCCTACTCTCCAAAGGAGCACTTTGCAATATGGCAGATCACGGATGAGAATTTCAAGCCCGTCCTGGGAGTCATTTTAAACCGTAAGAATTTGTGTTTATTACTTCTTTTACGCAGGTGACGAGACTTTCCTGATGTGCGCGGGGGTCCAACCTTCTCTACCCGAGTGCCTTTTAGAGCCTGCTTTACTGTAATAGGATGTGCTGAAACTTATAGCAGCCAACCAGGAACTGGCTTAGTTACCTGTTAGTTAACTGTTATAGTTACAATTGAATAGTTGCTGTAGGTTACATCACTTTCTGGATTAAACCCATGATAGTATAAATCAATGGAATTAAAAGATTGTTATAAAGAGGAAAATAGATCTTGGTAAGCTGCCATCAATTTTTTCTCTCTGATATATCACTCAGCTGAGCCCCCATTTCAGTTAATAAAACGTTATGCCTCCTGCTGATTCTTGTTGAACTGTTACTTTCACAAATGATCTCCTCCTATTACCTTAGTCCTTTTCATTCTGTCTTTCGGTTATTGAAACTCAACATATACTTTGGCGCAATTACTTAGTTCCCCACCACCACCGCCACCATTTTTCCAGCTCTTACTGTTTGTGACACATAGCGCGTATAATATCCTGATCACAATTTCTTTCATCTCTTATGGATAGCGACAAAGAAAGCGTTGACTTATTTCAGCCCTGACTACGAGGGCGGAATGCAGGAGGTCACCTTCACGCAGCAGGAGGTGGAGAAGATATTCTACGGGAGTTTTCACAAGGTACGGGCTGGAATACCTAACAAGCCTTGACTGTCAGTCTCGGAGAAGGTTTAGATTCAGTGTGCCCAGGGTCGACCGGGCGAGATACCACACTGTGCTATTTGTGGGTACTTTGGTTTTTTTTTTTACACTGTAGAATACCACAATCCCTCATTATAAGGTTCATAACACACATATATGAACACTTTAGTTTCAATGCTAAATCATTTATATGATTACGTTTACTATTGTGACTTGTCTTCAAATCGATTCAGTTTTACAGTAGTTAGACCGATCCCTTTAACCATGTAGAGTTCATTTGCCTTGCGTCTGATTGGGTTTTACATTGAATATTCTAATCAGCACAGACAATCATACACTGTGAAATGGAAGGGTTACAGTAATCCCTTATTGCAGCTGTTTTCTCTAATAGATGTAACATGTACAGTATATAGTATTTAGGTTATAAGCATGGATAACACGGCATAGACATAAGGGTTAAGTGTCCGAACCTTCTCATGTGGAAGAAACATTTCTCCCTTGCTCTCTATGCAGATCAGTTTTAGACAAATTAAGGATCCGGCCACAACTACAGTGGGCATCATATTATTGGGCACTGTGCAGTTAAACAAGCATTGCAGATACACTGTAACAGGCACCGTTGGGCATTATATACACTGTAACAGGCACCGCTGGGCACTATATACACTGTAACAGGCACCGCTGGGCACTATATACACTGTAACAGGCTCTGCTGGGCACTATATACACTGTAACAGGCACCGCTGAGTACTATAAACACTGTAACAGGTACCGCTGGGCACTATATACACTGCAACAGGCTCCGCTGGGTACTATATACACTGCAACAGGCACTGCCGGGCACTATATACACTGCAGAAGGCACCACTGGGCACTATATACACTGCAGAAGGCACCGCTGGGCACTATATACACTGCAGCAGGCACCGCTGGTCACTATATATACTGTAACAGGCACCGCTGGGCACTATATATACTGTAGCAGGCTCTCTAAAGGTAATATATTTTTTTTACATAATGTGTTCATTAATCACAATTGGTATAGGGGCAGAGTCCACTAGGAAATGTAATGCCAGAAAGCATCTAAGAAAAGTTTTTGACGAGCACTGCATTGGTCCCTTAGGGGCTAGGGTCCTTTGCCCTTTGTAACTCTAATCCTGATGCAGATCAGATGAATCTGTACACACTTTGCAATCCCACTGAGAATCACAGCACGATGATCCAGTATGTGGAAGACCATTACATCCCTGTGTATTACATCCCTGTATATACATACATGAGGTCTCATGAAATTCACTTCTGTATGATACAACTAACCTAATGCAATTTACAATGGAAATGTTATCTAAAACCACTGCATAAAAAGACACTTGTAATCATCCAATGCAACATCAATGAATCATATACATGCCTGTGGCCGTCCGTGTGATGCCTTATTGTCTAAGCACCTCATTACTGCCCTCGATGCCAGGCCTGACATGATTACAGTTCATATTGATGATGGAAGTGGAAGGTCGGAAATTGTCTTTCTGATTGAGTTAATTCACATGATTTCCATGTAAATAATAGCATTTTCCACTGGGGAACTTTTCATCTTCTCCTTAAAGTAGGAAGGTCATAGCATTCGGCCCTAATGGAGTCATCAGCAAAATATTGTATCTTGGTTGAATGTTTGTTATTATTTATGGAATTTATATATGTAGAGCTTTACAGAGATTAGTCCCTGTCCGTATGGTGTTTACAATATCTTAGTATGCTAAAATACACAGACTAGGGCTAATTTGTTGGTACTCAACTTTTGACTTTGACTCAACACTACAGTGGGTGGAAGTACACTCTCTTTATTCTCCTCTCACTGAACTCGATCTCTGCTTACCAACTCTTTCTAGGTACAAGTGGCTGTTGGTGGAGGGACTGTCCGGCTTTATATTGACTGCCTGAAGGTGACTGAGCAGAACATCAAGCCCATGGGCCAGGTGACTACTAGGGGGTTTGAAATGCTGGCCAAGCAGATGAGAACCAAAGATCTGAGGAGCAGCTCAGTGACAGTGAGTGTAACAGCTTTGTGCAACCTCAACCTCCTTATCATACCATCCAATGATATGCAACCTCAACCTCCTTATCATACCACCCAATGATGTGCAACATCATCCTCCTTATCATAGATGTGTGACCTCATCCTCCTTATCATACCATCCAATGATATCAAACTCATCCTCCTTATCATACCATCCAGTGATATGCGACCTCATCCTCCTTATGTTTGGAGGTATCCTTTACATTTTACTAAACCTCTGCCCTCTGTGAAAGTTATTGAGGAGGATATGATAGAGGCATACAAATAATTCAGGAGGTAATAGCAGGAACATGAGAAGAAGAAAATAACAATGCAGTATTACAAAAATGTTTGTTTTAGAATAAATAATGAGAGTCAAAAATAATTTTTGGCTTTCTATCCCCTTTAAAGGAGAACTATTAGCTTGTTTTGTTGACTAGGAAGGGGGTTGCTATTTGCTGATACCAGTGTTTGGTTCCAGCACTGCCGAAATCTTCATCCCTTCACAGGTTCCGGTTCCTTCCGGCTCCTGCCTGTTTTACAAAAAAGATCAAGCGCAATACCAGATTGTTTTTTTCGCTATCCACACCCTCCCCCTTACTAATCGCCCATCAGACGAAACAAGCTGATTGTTGTCTTTTACACGATCAGCAGTACCAGAAAATGAACAAATCCTATTTGCATTGACATAACAGTTATTCCTGAATTGTACTTGGAAGTAAAATTCCTGATTTGCATTTCGGATTTTGACTTTGTTTGAGTTCCTTGTGATTGCAGCCATATTTTATCTGTTAGGTAAACAAACGCCTACCCAGTCCCATTGTTTCCGAGGGAACTTTACATAATACATAATCATGAAGTACCCCAAAAAGCCAAATTTGGCTGTAACCAAGAGAGATAGACAAAGAGAGAGAGAGACCTAGATGGACAGAGTGAGTGAGACAGAGAGCGAGGGGGACAGTAAGCAAGAGAGACACAGAGAGAGAGAGACACACAGTGATAGAGTGAGACACAGAGAGAGAGAGTGAGACACAGAGAGAGAGAGAGACAGTGAGAGAGAGCGAGATTGACAGAGAGAGAGAGAGACACACAGAGAGAGAGTGAGACACAGAGAGAGAGACAGTGAGAAAGAGCTAGATTGACAAAGAGAGAGAGACCTAGACAGACAGAGTGAGTGAGACAGAGAGCGAGTTGGAGAGTAAGCAAGAGAGACACAGTGAGAGAGAGAGACACAGTGAGAGAGAGAGAGAGACACAGTGAGAGAGAGAGAGAGACATACACAGAGAGAGCGATATTGACACAGAGAGAGAGACACACAGAGAGAGAGAGACAGGGAGAGAGAGTGAGACTGACACAGAGAGAGAGAGAGAGAGAGAGACACAGTGAGAGAGAGAGAGACACAGTGAGAGGTAGAGAGAGAGACATACACAGAGAGAGAGCAAGATTGACACAAAGAGAGAGACAAACAGAGAAAGAGAGACAGTGAGAGAGAGTGAGATTGACACACACAGAGAGAGAGAGAGAGAGACAGTGAGAGAGAGACACACACGGAGAGAGAAACCAATAAAAAAAATAATCAGGAATTCAACTTCAAAGGTGACATTTGTACAAGTCTTGACCAGGAATAAGTGACATGTCAATACAAATAGCAATTTTCTTTTCTGTTTTTTTACTGGATGTTTAGGAGAAAGCTGCCACTTTCTACTGCCTGGCAGAGAGCAATCCCTTGGCGATTATTTTTTTCTAGACTTTACTTTCCCCTAGTTTCTCTTTCTTTTAGAAATCATCCTCGCTGATAAGCCATTCATTTGTCTCTATAAGGCACTGTCATTGGTCTCATCGCCGCAGCCTTCCCTATCCATCAGACGCCGGGAAGATTGCCTTATTTTCCGCTATTATCCGGCATTATTGAACCTGAGACATTTTACATTTCTGTTGATCAATGGTCCTTCATTTGGTGCAAACTCTCACTGTAGCTGCTCCTAAATCTTCCCTGGAGCTGGGGGTGAAAAAAATAGATACCAGCTCTCCAGAGGGCATTTAAAGAGCAGCAACAACATTTCTATTTATAGCAGGTCATCAGAGCCCTATGTGCAAGAGGCTAATACTTCAGGGGGCACATTGAGAATGCCTCACTCTATCAACATAACCAGTTATTAACTGCGGAGGCCTCTGCTATTCATTCTCTGGCATCTGCTAAAAACAGATTGTAATGTCCAGTGGGAGGTTAACCCAGAGTGCTAGTGTGTGGGACAGTGGAATCCCTGCTGGGCTAAATCTTTCTGTAGGCTCATCTAGTGATGACTGGGGGGGGGGGGGGG
>WMED01026401.1:0-10819 GCA_019650415.1 Pipa parva
CTGCAGAGAGACTGATATGTGCAGACATGTTTTCCTGTGTGCTGAGAAGTTATGCTTCTTTTGTTCATGAATAAATTTCCTTTTGCTGTTTCACTATGGGAGAATGATCTGGATAATCTGCTGCTAACATTTCTCCTCTTCTGGGTGACTTTTCTTGATTCATTGTTTGTAGTGCAAACACTTTCCTATGGCAGGAACTTTTCCATAGATCCTTGCTTTTCTCCTAAGGATTTTACAGCACTATTTCCTCTTGCAATTTCATGTTGGCTTGTTGTAACTGTTGATTGGTTTGTTGTTGAGCCCTCATGGCTTTCTGATGGGTCTCTTGTTGCGCTCGTATAGCATGCAATAGCCCTTTCAGTATCTCCTTCAGGGCTGCCAGTTTTAAAGTGTACAACAATACAAATGTCCCTTTAATAGACTTGCCATTAAGGGAATGGCTCCATTAAGAGATTGCTACCCACATCCAAACACCATATGTGGAGGATCACTCAAATGCTGGTGCAGACTTTAGTAAACAACATGCAGCAAACAGCAAGATTTTTAAAGTATTGAGTATTTATTCTTACTATTAACTTAAAACGCAGCCATTCTTGGAGAAACAAAGTCAGTTTAAACAAAACTTTCAAAACGTAAATCCTTACTCATAAAACAAACATGCAAACAAAATCCCTCTGGTTGTTTTCACTGCCACATATACAGCTCTGGTTAAGTTACAGAATAGCTTCCCCTTTCCAGGGTTACCTCTTTGGATTCTTTGTGTGTAGAGCAGGGATGGCGAACCTATGGCACGTGTGCCAGAGAGGGCATGCAGAGCCGTCACCATACCCTGCCTTCAGTACAGGCCGCGGACCCGATCTGAAAGTTTTCAGGCCGGATCCGTGGCCTGCACTGCAGAAGCGCACATGAGAAGGGGAGTTACCCCCGACATGTGTGCGCTCCTCCCCCGGCACTGGCGGGATGACTTCACTCACTTGCACCAGCACTTCAGGGGAAGCCCTCTTGGGTGATGTCACCTTTTTGGCAGTCCGTGCCAAAAAGGTTCGCCACCCCTGGTGTAGAGCAATCCTTTTCCTGTGGGAGAAACTTTGCCATAGATCCTTGCTCTTCTGCCATGGATTATACAACACCAGCCACCAACACGGCTCCCATCTCCCAGCTTCTAACTTTCAAACTCACCCACTTCAGCAACACTAACACTGGCTACAAAGAAAAAATGGTACTGACCGCACCTTTCTCCGCTGTAGAAAAACTGCGTGCGGGTGCTCAGGAACAAAAATCTTAGCAAAAGTAATAATTGAGAAAAAATTCCGGCACTCCTTAGTAAAGTAGATAAAATAACTCCTTTATTCGTACATTTTAAAAGCCAGTGCTTAAAATCAAAGAAAGCCTACGCGTTTCATGCTGTATGCACTTATTCATAGCAATTGTATACATCAAACATATGCACTTATATAGAGTAAATACCAGGGTGCTATATCCTGCTTAATCCCATTACAAACAAAAGTTATAAAATGAAACATTTTGTCAATTGTAGAACTTTTATACAACTGTAGAATTGTAGGCTACCTTACTGCTCACACAATGTGGCAACACAGATCGCATACTTCAACTCCCCTTAGAGCGGTCAGTGCCGACTACATAATGGAGGAGATAGTTATTGTGCGGCTGTCATCTGATAGTCTATGACCTCTGATCCGACTAGAGGGAAACACACTGTGCGGTGTTTGCGGCTACCTTACTGCTCGCACAATGTGGCAGTAATGTGGTTACATTATGTACAGAGGAAATGGCAGGGCTCAAGCATACAGGACACATAGGGTGTAAATTTGAGCCAGAAGCAAACCCCTGCATTGGAATACTATTTAAGTGTATCGTCTGCTATTATCATTTCCGAAAATCAAAGCTCCCAGTGCAAACTAACCCTAACCCCAAGTTTCACTCTCAACTTATCCATGGGTCATAGCAAATTTCGTAATTGTTAGCCCAAAAACTGGCCTCGACTTATACACGAGATCGACTTACACACGAGTATATACGGTAGTTTCTTTAAGCTTACAATTGAATTAATTTATTGTTAGCACACTGTAAGTATACTTTCAGCATTGAACTGAAAATATTGGGCCTACTGGAGGCCTCCTCTTGCCAAGGGAGGAGAGACTGTGGGTTGGACCCAAAATGTGTTTTCTTTCCTTTAGATTTAAGCACTCATTTCTTGGAATCCTTTTTTTTTTTTTTTTTTTAAGAAATCTAAAATTTTGAAGCTCTTTACAAGGCTTCTCAATGTCACTGCTTTTCCTGTGTCTGTATAATATCTCAGCTCATTAAAAAAAATAGATAGCAAAAGACATGATACTGTTTCTTTCAAAGTTCATAGAAACAAGGATTCCTATCTTGTTTCATGCATATACAGTATTCTTTTGCCTAGCAGGTCACAGGGAGAGACTGTATATCGGGAGGGATGCAAAATAAACTTGAAGAGCTCACTATAAAATATGACAGCTACTTTAAATAATGTTGACTAAATTAAACTTTAAACTTTATTTATATATTTTATGGCCATAGTGTGATCTCTTCTCGGATGTTTACCCCTGCAAAAGAATTAATCATGTGAAATCCTTGAAGGAATTAATCCCTCTATCCCTGGCACATAAATGAACTCCAGCAATTTAGATCTAAATATTTAGTGATGGATGATACTTGTTTATAGAACAGAGGGCAGTGTGACATTTAAATGGGTTCCATGGTTACCAGTATGCATTTTACTGCTAAGATATAGGAAATTGGAATTCATGTCTTGCCACCATTAGCCACTGGCTCTTCAGAATAGTAAATATACTGAATTTCTTTTTTTCACTGAGCTAAAAGCCAAGTACATTTCCTGAAGAAATCTTCTAAAAGGATATGAGCAATTCTACATCAAACTGCTGACTCCTGAACATTTGGTTGCACATCCCATAGTTAAACTAATAGCCTTACTGGGTGTCAGCCAAAGGTTATATGCCTCTCAAAATATTCTTGAAAAAAAAAAAACTTTATCACTAAACTAACATTTCTCATTAGTAACCCTATGTTGTCTAATCTTTGAAATTACATGATTAACTCTTGTCTGGAGAGCACTAACTGAAGCTTTGAATCCCACAGGAAGTTATTAAGCATATCAATAAGATAGCTCCTTTTCTTTGAACTTTGTCCCTAGTGAAAAGGATGTGTACTTACTTATATGTACCAATACTATACATCAGTCCTACTTATTAAACACTTCATTGCAGATTATTGTTTTAAAGAAAAGTCTAAAAAAAAAAATATTAAAAAAATGAGAAAAACAAAAACATGTATCCTTCTTATTTTTAAAATGTAAAAAGGGAAAATGATTTTAACTGCACAATAAACTATTTACCATTTCAAGTTTTAAATAAAATTGTTGACACAATTTATAGAAGTGAATACAGCATAATAATTTAAATTTAGCCGTATAATAGTTTGGGCGGTGGGGGGAGTGCAAAGGACTAAAGGCAAAGCTGCCACTGCTCCCATTATGATAACTGCACACTTAATTCAGTGCCTATAAGGAGCTGGCAGTAGAGAAACGGGGTCAATCCACCAGCTGTTTTTTTTTTTTCTTTTGAGGATGAACCAGCTTAATGGCAAGGCCATTAAGTTTAAATTGAGTTTAAATCTTGGGAAAGGACATGCTCCAGACACAGGTAAATGTAAAGCAAATGGTTCTCCAGTCTCAAGAGAAAACTTGTTTTACTTACAGGACTAGAGTCAGACTTGAGAAACAGTGTGATGTATTTATTCAGCCCTATTAGCATTGTATCCCATCATTCTGTAAAAGCCAAGTATATTGAATATCTTCCCTATCTATACCAACCCTCTCCAATAAAATACCTTCAATGGAGACACAATTGGTCTGTGTATGTAAGTCTTCCTCCCATTTATATTGTAAGCTCTATGGGGCAGGGACCTTCAACCTCTTGTGTCAAATACAACCAGTTAAAGTGATGTATCCTTGTGATATTATACTTGTTGTCGTGCAATACACTTTTCCCATGTCTGTACTATATTTGTATTTCTGAATCGTACAGTGCTGTGTGAATTTATGGCACTTTATAAATAAAATTATACATACATACAAACGTACAGGAGAGTCAATTCTACCTCTTCTGATGTGCCTGCTTCCAAATCTGTCACTGCATACACAACAACTACTACATAAAGGGTATTTGTTGATCATGCCTTTGTTTACCTATTTTCTAAAAACTTAGCAGAAAAGAAAACAAAACAATACTTCCTCTGTCCCTCTAGTGTCTTTGAACACTGTATGGATGTTTCTTGTCCATTTCTTGTACCATCCTATGAACCAAATAAGTTACAAATCTTCATCAACCAGTAGATATATTTATGACTGGTTTGAATTAAAATACAGTGGTGTCAGAGAACTATTGTATGAATCAAACACAAATCCTCCATTCATCCCAAATTAGAGACCTATTTAATACCACAACGCTGTACAGAAAACATCTTAATTGTAACAACCAACCATTGTTTTGTTATTATGTAGGCACAGCATTTTGTTTTGTTTCTAGATTTAGTTTAATTTTAGTTTGCCATAATATTTTCTGACATCTTACATGTTGTCCATAGATAACAACCATTATTCATATCCTGCTATTTTTGTTGGGAGAACACCAAGGTTACAGATGATTAGTTAGTGACGATGACCTGAACTTTCCCTAAAGTTCAGTGGAATTCAATTTTATGAAATTAAGATTCTGTAAATTGTGTCTTTGATGTCTTCCCAGTGTAAATAATTCACTCACAACATAAGTCATGAGGAAGAATTCATCATACACCAAATATAAATGTAAATAAAAGTTAAAAGGCAGTTTAATACTTCATTTTGCTACTGATTTACTACTTTTTACTATGTGTTCTATTTTCATTAGTTCCCAAGACAAGCATTCATCTAATGTAAGTATGATTATATTTAAAGATAGTAATATAACATTTCTTTGTTATTTCACTTTTAAAAGTAGTTTTTTTTCCAAATCTGAGATAACGAAGGCTATATTTGGGGATGGATGCTGGGAGCTGTAGTACAATGAGTATTTGTAATAATGATCATATTTAAAAACCTTAATGAAGAGATAACTGTCTATCTAATTAGAATTTCTTTTGTAAAAAGTATTTCTCATGTTTCAGCCTGGTAATTCTCTTATATGAAATTGCAATTCCATTAATGGGAAACCATCTGCAGTATTCCAACACCTGCTGTGGTCAAATCCAACAATAGAAGACCAATATATTTCTCTTGATATCCAGAACTTCACTGAGCAGTTCACATTTAAAAGTGGAATGTGAGCAGAACATACTGTGCATTTCATTTATTTGAAATAAAAATTTTACTGAGTGTAGAAGTATATATAAGTTATATAAGTTATATAAATGAGTATTGTACGGCATCTGAATCAGCCGATCCCTCTCAGGAGTGCATTCATCTCCAGCTGCGCTCCTAGTGAGGCCCTGCATCGGCATGTACTAGAAGTCACATGGAGAGCGTGCACATCATCAATGCATCCTCCTTGGATGATGTGCACGCTCTCCCATGTGACTTCTAGGAAGTGCCGATGTGAGGCCTCACTAGGAGCGCAGCTGGAGAGGACTGCACTCCTGAGAGGGATTGCTTGATTTGGAAACCATAGAGTCTGAAGATGGGATATGCAACATGGAAGTGCTATATAACACTTCTTTAAAGGTAAGAATTTTAACTTTTTTTAAAAAAAAGATAATAAATCTTATTTAATAAAAGGTGGTAATTAGCATAAATAAATAAATGTATTTTTTTTTGCTTCTTAACATGTCTGGTAATTACTCTGGTAATCACTAGTCACTAGTAATCACATATCTGGTAATCAGTAGTATGAGAATTCCAGGCATGATTAACCACATTTTTTTTAAACAGTGGAAAGTGTAGCCGATATTACAAATCTACTGTCATTATTTCATTTATCTGTTCGCTCACCCTGTAAGGCAAGTGCCTTTTTAAAGGATGAATCTAGATAATGTACCATCTTTCCAAAAATCTATTATAAATTTATTTCATCTGTATGTCCCTTGTGAGAATTTCTGAATTATTTCTTGTAACTCTGAAAAATAGTGAATAAGGAATAGATTTCTTCATATCCATTGGGTGATTACTGCAGTGATGCAAAAGAGAGTTCTGGTCTATCGGTTTATGAAATAAACAATATCCCAGCTCATGTTCTTTATGAAAGATCTCAACATCCAGAAAAAAGACACAGTCCTTACTCACTGTTAAAGATAAATGAACAAGTAAATCCAAATCATTCAAGGTCAACATTTGATTCAAAGAACATTCAGTACCCTTTCATATGATGAATATATCATCTATGTACTGCATATATACAGTAATAAAATATGTTCACCATAATTAGGGATAATATAAGTTTGTTTCATACAAGTACATAAAGCAATTAGCATATGATGGAGCCATTGCAACCCCCATTGTGGAACCTTTCTGTTGCTTATAATATGTTTTTTCCAGTGGCGGATGCTGGTCTTTCAAGGAGGGGAAGCTCACTTTATCATACCAGGACAGCTGAAAAGACCTGTTACTTTTCCACACCTTTTGCATCAAACTAATCTGAGGAGTTGATCTGCCCTGCTGTTTAACTCTAAGTTTTTCTTCATAGGGAAGACTATCAAATGGCTTTACCAAAATCCTGTCCACAACATTCACACTGTTTGACATTATGTGCAGGCTTGTTACTCAGAATGAAAAAAAAAAGGATGTTACAAATCAAAATGAAAGATTGTTGATTCTCTCATTTTACTGTCAATCAAAAAGGGATTCATCCTCAGAGAGATCATCCAATCAGCATGCAGACTGAGCATTCAGGCCAGCCCACTGCCCCATAGACTCCCAGAGAAGCTGAGATTTCGATGGGAGGTACAAAGCCCAGCATTTATCTAATTACTCATCCTGTTTCACTGCACTTTTGCTTTGCTATTGAACTCTGTGGAAGCTCAGCGTACACTGTTTAAAGCACTGTGAAGCTGAAGGAACAGGTGAGAGGAAATGACATGTACATACTGTACTGTTGTATATATTTGATCACTTATTTCTTTTGTCATTTTAGGGGAAGCTGAGTATCCCTCGCAGTCTTAGAGCAACCGCCCCTGTTTTTTTTCAAACCTAAAATAGTTCAAAGTGAGGGTTGGTTCCAATCTGAATATAAATGCAACTGGTGGACATGTTGCAGATGAAGTATGCTTACTGCATCAATCCCTGTATCATGTAGAATAATCATATATTGGGTCAGACCGAGGGGTAGGCAGGGTAGGCGGCTGCCTTGGGCACTGCAGGAGGGTGGCAAAATCTTGGAGCTCACCCCCCTCCTTTTCCCTGTCCCTACCTACCTCCTCCATGTGATTGGCAGGAAGTTCAATCATTGCTGGGGAGAGGAACGCTGTAGCACTCAGTGACACTATGATTAAGTGCTTACGCACGAAACGCGTAAGTGGCTGATCCACATGCTTTTAAATGTTTGTACATTGACCTCCTTTTAAAGATTATTTAATAAAAAAGTTGCTTTTACTAACGGAGTGCCGGAGACATTTGTGACTATACATTTCAAACATTTTAGTCTGTGTTTTTTTTTTTTTTTGCCGCATTTTCTTTTCCACTAATTTATATCAATTCCAAAAAACAAATGTATCAATAATGATAAAAATCTATACTGATAAACATCGATGTGTTAATGCTGTTAAAATGTACATTGCTTTCAAAGTAACATAGTAACATAGTTTATAAGGCTGAAAAAAGACACAAGTCCATCCAGTTCAGCCTATAGTTCTTTGATATCGATATCTAAACTGACAATTATTTCTGCCAGGGAATTCCAGTGCCATAACTCCACAGGGAAAATGTGTTTTCTTCTTCTTCAACAGGCAAATTCTTGTATCAGTAAAAAATATATACATTTTCCCTTAAGTAAATATCCCCCATATATAAAGTTGCCAAACATATAACTTTTTTTTTTAAGTCTAGATGCAATGGTCTTTTTTTTATTAATTAATTTATGTTAATTGAGCTTTTGTTGTGAATAATCATTACTTTTACAATTAACTGATAATTTAAATGAAGTAAAACTTTATTTTAATATATTAAACATCTAATTTAACAATGATCTAAATGTACATTTACAGTATCTAATTTGTTCTCTGGTCCTAAAACAGAAAGCAAGCAGACTGCCTAGAGAAACAATCATTTAAAGATATAGAAAACATTTTACACAAAAACAGCTTATTTTAGAGTGACCTTTACCATTTTGCTTTGGGTACTTGCAGCTTTCTAGCTGAGACATTGTAAACTTGTGTTAAAAAAAAAAAGACACAGAGTTTACTTAAAAGTTTGAGAATCCATGTTGTTTAAAAGCCAGATTTCTCCCTATGGAATAGAATCTGTTCTGTGTGTTGAGATCTCTAAAGTAAATGTTTATATTGCACCAAGTACTTTATACAGATGTCTGTCTGAAATAAAGAATAGTACCTGGTACATCAGTGGATATCGTTTTAAGTGTATATACATACATATATACAGTATATATATATATATTATTTAGACACAAGGCACCTATTACTCTACCATTTGGAAAGTTAAAGGTTTACTCACCTGATAATAACTTCCTTAATCAGATGTAAATGAAGAGTTAGTGTGATTTACTAAAATAAATCTCACTAACCTACTTACCCACACCAGCAGAGGATCAGTGGTAAGATATATGAATGCATCCATAGCAAAAATATCATCACAATTTAAAAACACATTATTGTTTTAAAAAATGTGATTTACTTTGGCATCTATGTGACAGCATGCATCTTTATGCCAATCTAGCCACCCCTGATTAATAAGTAGGAGGCCCATTCACTAGAAAAGAGATTGAGCTTGATATATGTGATAAAACTAGTGGAGATAAAAATGATGTATACCTCCTTGGGTCTTACACAAACCTTATATATTTGTACATTTTGTTTTATATATAGATAACTTATATAATTAAATCTAAAGTTCATATATCAATCTATTTACCATGTAATTAGTAATTTCTCTAGAATTTAGTAATGGTAACAGTTTTGTAAATAGAAAACTTGAATATTTTTTTTCCAATTCCAAAGAACATTATGTGATGTCTGATTTATTTAGGTTGCTATCATTGACAGATCTCTTTTAACTATGGATTAACACATTTTGATTTGACCTTTAATTCAATTCCAGACAGGCAACAGGAGAGAGCATATGTTTCAAGCGGCACTGTCAAAGTCCCAAGTTGAGAGAATTACATTTCATTGCTGTATTTTGTATCTTTAGGATATTGTGTTTAAAACATGGAAAGGAATAAGGAGGAGGGTAATTGTCCCAAGCACCTCTGGTTTTAGAGATAACATGAGGCTAATGGAAAGCAAATGCAGTACAATATACCTCTTTGTGTCTTAGCTGAAAACTAAATAGACAAAAGAGAAGACTCTGTACAGTACCTGCCGCCAAATGGATGTGATTACAGCGTGGCAAACTGCCAGGCAATCAGAACCCAATCTTGCTTTTATCAGGATTTTTTTTACAGTTGCCATTAAGGAGAATTCTTCAACAAATCTCATTTTTATTAGTCTTTTGTGCCCATAATAGTTTTTTCTCAGATTCCAGTTTGTTATGTCTTTAATATAAATAAGGTACTAAAAATGTCTTACTTGAAGTCTTGCAGAGAAGATTGTGTCTACAAGACATTGATAAAGTCAACCTTCATTTGTTTGCTTCATAATGGTTCTATTTTACTCTTTACAGAACTCTTGAAATAACAGAGTGGGTACAATCTAGAATGCAGACCAACAAAGCAGTCGCTGTTTTCCAGCGATACAGTTCATTGTCACCTGAAGTGCTCCAGCATGTAATTGCAAGCATAAACTATTGTGGAACCTTAACTAAAAAAATGAAATGTGCACATACCTAAGATTTAGTTTTGAAAATATTTAATGACATCGAACCAAAACACATTTTGAGATGGAGTGCTGGTTATTATAAGCATCTGTGCATATGTGGAAATACTCAATCATACATAAGAATATTTATTTTTGTGTTTATGTTATATGTATGATATCATAAAAAGATGTAAATTACAGAGCAATTGTGGTAAAGGTATTATAGAAATATGTTGCAATATTCACCATTTTCAACATTTCTATCTTGATTTTCCTCAATTCACTTTCCACTACCAATACTATCTTCGCTGATACTCATTATTGTTATACATTTGTATAGCACTAAAACCTTCTATGTTGCTGTAAATAGTCAGGGAAACATGAAAGAACCATTGCATTGTATAAAAAGTTAACCACAGTATCAACATCAAAGTAATGTATGCGCCATTCTGATATTTCTGTATAGAAAGTAATATCTGGGTCCAAGGAAACACAAAAGTCAACACATTTAGTTTCTGGCTCCATCCCAAACAATGCATAGATCATCAATAGAGTTGGCCAAATTTCTCAAAAATTCGATTCAGTCCGAATAAATTCGAACCAAATCGGGTCCAAAATAACCTATTTCCAGGCTGCTAAGAGCATCTAGGGTGTCACAGAACAGTTTGCCATGATAAAATAGGCATAGGGAGCATGGTTTGATTTTCCTACAATGCTGTGTTAAAAAATGACAGGCAGATGACAGCTGCAGCTGATGGAATCGCTTCACACATCACTGATCAGAGTAGATAAAGTGGCAAAACTTACCTCATTACTG
>WMED01026402.1:0-10819 GCA_019650415.1 Pipa parva
TCTATCTATCTATCTATCTATCTATCTATCTATCTATCTATCTATCTATATATCATTCTGCTACTGATTGTATAACACATTTTTTTTAATGAATATTACAAAAATGTTTTATTGGGCATTTTGAACATTTATTGGGGGCTTCATTACCAGGTGATGGGTGTATGTATGCATGTATAATTTTATTTATAAAGCGACACAAATTTACACAGTGCTGTACAATTTAGCAATTCAAATATACGACAAGGTAGTGATTGACATAAGAGGATGGAGTTCCCTGCCCGTAGAGTTTACAATCTAAGTGTGATGAAGACCTATATACACAGATAATATTGTGACAAGAGCTGTAACAATATGCTGAGACACTGGTCTATAAATACATAAATAAGTAAAAAAAAAAAAAAAAAAAAAAAAAAAAAAAAAAAAAAAATATATATATATATATATATATACAGTATATATATATACAGTATATATATAGTAAGCTTTATTCCCACCATGCTTTCTGTTGACTACCCCTTCACTAACTAATTATCATTTCTGAAAAAGTACCAAGAGATGAGAACAGGGCCAATAAAACTGCGGATATATTTATATATTCACTGTGTGTATAGATGTGTATAATATGCTAGAAATAATCAGTTGGTTGAAAGATGTTGATCATTGCCTAGAGATTGCATTCCTTTTTGTCTGACATTTTATAATCCCTGCTTTTTATGACCAACAGTTGATCTTCCCAGAGTTAGTTGAAGGCATGGTTCTAATTAACATTGATCCCAATGGAAAAGGTTGGATTGATTGGGCAGCCTCCAAGGTATGTTGAATGAAAAACTAAAGGGATTATGAACAATAGGAAGGGAAGGTGTAACGTTTGACAAATCTTGGTAGAATGGCATCCATTTTGAGAAATACAAGGAGCCTAAGAGTATATTGTGAGATCATGACAATGCATATGCCATGTTATGGGAAATAATAGTTAAACAGTGTTGTGTTTAAGTTACATAAATTAAGTAAATATTGTATTGGACATATATGAATGCAGCTCATGGACAATGTGTAAATGTAGAGGACATCAGGGAGTAAGTACTGAAATCCAAAACCTACATTGGCATTAAGTAAATGATACAGAAGGTGGTCTAGACAGCAAATTGTACACAAGACTTAGAGAAGTGCTAAGAATTTGAATGTGACTGATAATGTAACTGATAGATGGTGTTTGGGAAATACTGATGTCTCAAAAAAGGTAGTTCTTTATATATAACTGTTACATTTCTCTGTTTTATACAGCTGTCTGGACTCACCAGTTCCTTGACAGATACTGTACTATCTCATCTCTTCAGCCAGGTATTACAATTTCCATAATAAAATACAGCTGTCTGGATTTTGACTTTAATAAGTGCTTCCATATCTTTAAAAGGTTTCTATATTTCTTACAATTACTTTTTCCCATTGTTCAGGAAGTGTATGGGTTCAGGGAAAGACTTAGGGGTCCACCATGGATAGAGGAGATCAGTGACCTACCAGAAAAAAATGTGATCAAGGGCCACCAGTAAACAAAAAAATATGGGGGGCTCCTTACTAAAAGATTTTGTTTTAGTTTCAGTTACCCACTTTAGTCCCTATGATTTTTGTATCCTACCTCTGTTTTTGTCTCTGAACCCTTACCTGCTCTACACCACCCTCAGTAATATGCCATGATAGTGCAGATTTTCCATGTCCTGGTGGGCCAGTCACACACTGTATGGGTTTTTGGAAGTTATATTGGCAGAGAGCGAACAATGTTTCCTCTTCTTATTATACTGCCTTCAATTGTATTGTTTCTGTGTAATCATGCAAGCTGTAACAATACTGTCATCAAAATAAATTCACATAATTAATTGCTACTGAAATACACAGGAGGAGCTGATGAATAACACAGAGCTTGTGCAAAACTACCGTCAGCAGATCAGCAGCTGTGTGAACCAGAGCAATCTGCATCTATTCTGGAACATGTACAACAGGTATGATCATCTCCAACCATAAATTTAAACTCCATAATCTTCTGATAACTGTAATCTGACAGATCTGGTAAATGCTTTCTAACAGAAGGAGTCATCAAAGCAGTAATATATGCTCTATGCTCAAGTAGATATCACTGGATATTAAGAAGTTCTCAAAGCAGTAATATATGCTCTATGCTCAAGTAGATATCACTGGATATTAAGGAGTGCTCCAACCAGTAATATATCCTCTATGCTCAACTAGATATCGTTGAATATTTTTCTTTATGGCTAACTACTTCCTTTGGACATTGCATTATGTGAAACAATTATTGATTTTATCATTTTACAAAAGATGCCAAAATGTGCAGTGTGCCCCTAGTTTAACACCATCACATCCCTTGCTAAAAATATCCCATATCCATGTAATAGCATATGGATGTTGGCCATGTTTTTGCTTTGGAAAGAAGGGGAACAATCACAAACCAGCCTAATGTGTACTGTATGTCACAGATCCAAAACTACAATTTTAAAGGGCTGAAGTCATTGCTTAAAATACTAAGTAATGACCTTGTAATATACATTGATCCTGCTGCACAGAAATCAATACGCAATGGGTTATGACTCATTATACAAGATTGTGTATGTATGTATAATTTTATTTATAAAGTGCCACAAACATATGCAGCGCTGTACAGTTCAGAATAAAAATAAAATACAGACATGGGAAATTGCCTTAAACAATAGAGTATCAGATCACAAGGATGCATCACTTTAAAGGGGTTATTCACTAAGGTGCGAATTCGACTGTCGAATTCACAAACAGCGGATTCCCATAGCAAATCCATAACAATTTCCCCATTGTAAAGTCGTGACAATTTTTTAATGTTAAGATTGTGACAATTTCCCCATAATAAAGTCGCAAATGCGACAATATTCTCATTATAAAGATGCAACTGTGATAGTAGCAGCCTATTGTGACTGTCTTTATCTTGCGAATTTGCACCTATACGCAACAATTCGGACTTTAGTGAATAATCCCCCAAGTGCTATGTTGAGAATGTCACAAGAGGTTGGAGGTCCCTGCCCCATAGAGCTTACAGTCTACATAATAACAATCTACTGTCACTGTGTGTTCTTTGGCATTAGTGTTCCAGAATATTTATATTTACTATTATTATTTTTAGGTCAGCAGGTATGCCAGATGGATAAAGATAGATGTTCCAGCACTCCCACAAGTAAAAACATCAAAAGTTTTATTCCATGTTAGTTAAAACAGGATCCAGTTACAAAAAGGTAAGAAAGATTGGCACCCCCTTACGCGTTTCGTGCTGGGCACTTAATCATAGGTCGACCTATGCACGAAATGCGTAAGGGGGTGCCAATCTTTCTTTTGTTTTTACCTTTTTGTAACTGGATCCTGTTTTAACTAACATGGAATAAAACTTTTGATGTTTTTACTTGTGGGAGTGCTGGAACATCTATCTTTATCGTATTACAGAGGCAATTCATTCCAAGCACCCTATTACTTTACAAGCCTTCACTACAGAGAATCTTTTTGCTTACGATATTGGGATTGAGCAACCACAACCATTATTTTTGTATGCCAGATGGATAGGCAAGACACATATCTCAATCAAGATTACATCTTTAATCTGCATATATTATACAAGAGTTGTATAAAGTGCTTGCCTGTTTGCTAGTTGATCATATTAGCCCACAATGTTTGGTACAAAGTTCCTCTGGCCTTATTTAAACAGATGACATGGTGGTAGTTATAATTTGGCTCCAATGTTATATTTTATATGCAGGAACATAAAGGAAGTTTTTATTACAAGGATCTGGAGGTGCATTTTGGAACCAGCTGAAGAAATGTAATATATTAATTTCGAAAATGTAAATAGTTTAACAGAGACCCTTTTGTAAAAGCTTTATTTTAGGACAACTAGGCAGGAATAGAACTGCACTGCACGACTATGTATAACATAAAAGTGTCCCTTATCGAAGTAAAGTAAATGTTAGAATGGGAAAGAGTAGAGGCATAAACTAGTGATGGTCTGGGGTATATGTGCCAGGAACCAGATTCCAGATCAAAACACTTATAGGGATAGCAAGTCATCTGAAAGTTCTAGGCAAATCCTACAAAGATGAGCAAATTTTTACTGCAGACTACCTAGAAAACCTTCCGACAACTCAAATTTCTATCTGTTCCAGCAGTTTGCAGGTTGCCAAATTTGAACCATGTGTAAACACCTTATTCCACGTCTTCATGATGTTCTGATAATGTCTTTAATATTTCCTTAACTCTACAGACAACTGTTAACTCAGCAATTGATTTACTCTGTTTATTCTATTCAATGAAACTTTTTATTTTTTATTTTATACATAATAAAAAATGGTAAATAGATCACAAAATACCTAATGTACAGCGACAGTAATGCCTGTCAGCAATTGTGCCTTAGCTTTTTCACATACTGTATGTGAAACTACCTTCTGGAAATTTTTTCTTAGCACACTCATCAGAATGCATCATTCCCAGTCTATGCCCCACTTGCATGCATACACTTCTGCTTCCAAGTTTTGTCTTTGTAAAGACATATTTTCTGCATCTGACTATTCTCTGAGTATATCTTGTATCCGTTTCCAACCTTGTGAAATTCATGCCTTGTGTATTGCTTGGTTAGTCCATCTAAGCAGTCTGGAAAGCTTGTTTTAATTGAACCATAGAATTCACCTGAAATCCTTTAATTGTGTCTCTTTTAGTCGGAGAGATTTGGAAATGAATCGTCCTGGAACTGCTCCAAATGCCAAAACTCTGAGGTGAGTATTGCTTGTTTGGAACTACAGTATATCCGTATCTCTGAAAATAACCTCAGACAGAAGTAGACCTTGTTATTCTACTGTATACCATAGATTTCTCATTGGCATTTACTACCCAATGTATCTACATCAGTTAAAAGTTACCCCTTCTTTATCTCTGTATGTTAATAATATTGATAGAAACTTATTTTCTTCACAGATAATTAAAGGGGTTGAAAAACACATTCATTAATTCTACATTATCATGTTAGAAATGTCAGTTCGTTTTTTATTTATAGCCCAATTCAGACTGTTCCCACTTTCTTTACGTCGGCTGTCCTGAGCTGGCTTAGGTCACCAGGTGTCTAACCTTTCTTTCATCTCTTTTAGGGCTCCAGTGATGTTGGTTGTTGGTGATAATGCACCAGCTGAAGACAGTGTGGTTAGTGTTATGTTTAATATTAATACAAAATTAGTTTTGTTCTGCAAATACCCACAACATTCAATATGGTTTACATCTGTGAATCAGAGAAAGGATGGGATAGCTTTAATTTTGAGAGGGTGTAAACATAATTTTCTTCAACTTAAAAGAATTGTTTGCTCACCCAAAACCTTGTATTTTCTCCTTGTTGTGACATTACAAATAGGTTAAAATGCCTGAGCTTTAGTGAGCACTGTTCAATCCCGTTTTTGTTAAGTATATATGGTATTATTTTAGTAAATTAGTTTAGTAAGTGCATTACTTGATGCATTATGTCAAATCATATTAAAAATGCATTTTACCAGACTGTACTAAAAGTTGGGTTTCTCCACCATCAGATCTGGTATATTTGATAAATATAGTTACTATTGCTGAATTGTACAGCTGCATAAATTTGTGACGCTTTATAAATAAAATTATACATACATACATATATACTATTCTTGGTAGTTAGAAAGCTGACTATAGTGCTATGAATGGTTATGCACTAAAATGAACAATTCATTAATTATGAAAGGGGTTTTAACCTTGTTCATCATTGTTGATAGGTGCCATTGCAGAGCAGTTGAGATTGGCTTGTTACAATGTCCATTATTGATCCAGTGGCACAATAGTGGGCAGCACAGATATAAATCTTTTTCTTCTTAATAAAAAAATAAAAAGATTGAGGGGGTAATTCAGCAAAGTCCGAATTCGCATGTGTTTTTGACTTCGTGACAGTTCAAGTCCCATCGCCAACAATTGTTGCGAATTCACTTCAATATGCTTGTACGCGACAGTTCGAGTCGCATTGCTAACAATTGTTGCGAATTTGTTTCAATACACTTGTAGAACAGGCGAACAGTCGCAAACGCATACTGAACAGTAATAGCAATAACACAATCCGATTGGCAAAAATGTATTTGTCCACACCCCTTGGGATGTGTTTATAATTGCAACTACGCTAGTCGCGAAGCGACGTAGGTCTTTGCGTGTGTGTGCGCACAGGTACTTCGGCAATTTAAAAAGCAGCGGAGTGTGTTGAAGGTGCGAATGCGACTAGGTGAAGTGCTCCGAATTCCCATGTTTGCCTTCGCTAGACCAGAGTGGCGAATTAAGGGGTTGATGGCAGGGCACTAGTGTTGCGTAAGGTGACTATTTCTTCAAAAGTGACATTGGCGTCTGCAACTAATCTGCAACATGTATTGTGAGCAATGTGACATAGAGAATGATGGAATATTCTCAGAATAAATAGTGGAACATTGTGGTAGTGACGTCACTGCCCTTCACTTGTCAAATTCACTACACACTGCTTGACTTCGCCTAATATTTCAATCTGACTTTTGCCTAATATTTCAATCTGACTTTTCATGTCACACTGCGCATGAGACAGCGATCGCCGCCGTCCGCCAGTAGTAAAAGCGAATTCACATCCTCTAGATAGTGATGAGAAGCGAATTCGCATCTAATTTAAATATTCCACTAAATTTATAGCAAGTTTAATTTTTAACTACGATCAAAGGAAAACTGATGCAAGAGACTGTGACCATTTTAAAACAGAGCAGTTTGTCACATTTTTATAAACATGAACTAAATAATGAAATAATTATGCACGCGCACGCAAAATGATGCAAATAACTCCGTATGTTAGCGAATGTTACAGTTGCTCGGATTGTCACGTAGTCTTCCGAATTGGTCGCGAATTCGCCACTTCACAGACTTTTGTCTATAAGCGTACACTGGGAAGTAGAAAATAGACGCAAATTCACACCGTAACGCAACATATCGGACTTTGCTGAATTACCCCCTGAATGCTTTTCAGCATAGCTTAAACTGCAAACTAATCTCCAGAGAAGCAAACCCTGGAGAACCTCTATTAGTCACATCACACTAAATATTATCTTAGATTTTACTTTTTAGCCATAGTTTAGTATTTTATAGTGATACAGAGTAAATATCTGTGCTTCTTAAATGCTCCCTTCAGTAAAATCAAACATTTATATGGAAAGGATTAAACCATGCTTTTCTATCCCATAGGTTGAATGTAACTCTAAGCTGGATCCAACAAACACAACATTCCTAAAGGTATCCTGGATATACTTTGTTGATTATGGTACTTCCACATTTCCCATTTCACCAGGAAACATTACTCCTAGGAGAACTTTATTAAACTTGGAAAAGCTGTTTCGGCTTTTCTGAGTTTAATTGGTAGAACAGTGTGAGGTTTCTAGCCGTAAATCGATACTTGCACGTGAGAAACTTTTTTAAATTGAATATATCCATGGAAAGGGTAGCCATACAGTATAGCTACCTTTCCATGGATATATTCAATAAAAAAAGTTTGTCACGGCAAGTATCACACGAGGAAAATCTAGTGATACTTACCGCTAGAAACTTCAAAGCCTTCTCCCGAGTTATTAAATTCGGAAAAGCGCAAACTGCTTTTCCGTGTTCACTGTTTACCCTGAGAATTTCAACCACATTTTCAACCTATGTGTTCATTTTTAGTCTATTTAGTCCTGCACTTTCTGCTTTATCCTGTGATCACTGGTCCTGTAGCATTTATTGCTCTGTTAATCACTCTGACAACTCTGCTGCTACTATCCTGATACTGCTATTATTACCCTGGTCTACCTACTCCACCATGGTGTCACTGATATGCCCCAATACTCCCTATCCTATACTCTAGACTGGCAGAGCAGTGAAATTTATATTAAAAGCAGCAGTGGGAGGATTAGAGTTATTTAATGTTATTAGTAGCAATTGGTGATAGAACTAGACTAGGGAAAAACAGTAAATAAGAAAAGACGGTATTAATAATTAACACACTTTTTGTCTTGTCATAATACCTTTTTAACTACATTTTATAAAATACCACAAATAAGTTCTTATTTTTCTAACACTCACTCTTCCTTATCCCACAGTCAGTGTAACAACATTGTGTCAGTTCTTTCATTTTACCTATTTATGGTTCCTGCATCTTAATGGTCACACGAGCCATTTTTAATCAGAATATTTCTGTTTTAATCTTATTCCCACAGATGGCTGACTCCGGTGGCCTTCCTCAAGTGACACAGGTAAAGTGTGCTTTCTACTTACCTTTTTCTAGTGCAGTAAAATGGTTGTCCATGAAATAGGTGTTCATGATTTCTACTGTTGATAACTTCATATTTCTGTAAGTATGGTAAGGATTTCTGGTTGGTTATATTCATCTATTACCTTCATTTGTTCTCTTTTGTTAGAAAACTCCTCTTTTGGCCAGACTGGAATATAAACACACATTTCATAAGTCATGATTTTTGTGTCCTGGCATTGTCCATGAGAATTTTCCAGGTCACATATATAGTTTTGTAAAAAAGACAACAACAAAGATCATCTATTGTGAACAGTGTGAAGAGTTTGCCAAACTACTGTACCTTCTATGTAGAAGTCTTCTGCACTCTGCCTTGATTTAATGCTTCATGAGATTTTTTTCTTTTGTACAGCCTGGAAAACTGACAGAAGCTTTTAAATATTTCCTACAAGGAATGGGATACAGTAAGTACACTTCACCTCTTTCAGAAATCGTTTTTTTCTTGAACATTGTCAGTTACTTGGTAATGTAAGGGATGTCAACTTTCTATAAGTCTCTGTACAGATCTAGATGTATGTTTGTCAAAGACATGAATATATGATGAGTGGGTACAGTAGCGGCCCTATTGGCATCCTAGGCCTCCCCCCACCCGGCGCCGCCCGACCTTGCCCCGCGCCTCCCACTCACCTCCAACAGCGCTGTCGCTAGTTAAAAAAAAATGCACGCGAGCGCCCCCCTGGACAGCCGGCACCCCTAGCATCTGCCTATTCCGCCAAATGGAAGGGCCGGCCCTGAGTGGGTAGGTCCATATGTTCATGCATTGGGTAGGGTGGAAACTGTCACAAAATTTGAACATGGTCCCATTACTGTTGGTGAAGCTAATTATCATATAGTTTTCATGAAGCGGTGCCTTATGTCTTGTTGTTTTCCATTGCTTTCATAAGCACTTTAGAAAAAGCAGTTCCTATGAAATGGCACACACTGGGTAACACCACCTGCTCTTCACTGATGAAAACCAGAAGGTCCTACACAACTTGGGTCTAGATGTGCTGTTCTGTACCTATGTGTTTCGCTAAAATTCCAGTGGGTTGGATGTTAATTACATGTTAATTACATGGCTCCCAGTATTAAAGACTGCAAAATTACTGCAAAATTTCAAGAGTGCAAAATTGATAATCACTTCCCTTTTTGAAAAACTCATTTGCATATATTTACCAAGGACCATAAAGTTTACCCACCAGCACAGCTAGTTTCAGTGATACTGACGAGTGCATTAGTGAAAGCCAGAAGATTGCAGAAAATTCATTTTTTTTTTGTTTTACTGTTGAAGATTTAGTTAGTTTGTTAGAATTTAACTGAAATCAGTTCCTTGTATTGTTATATTTTCCTCAACAGTCTTCTTCAAAGTGAAGAATTGAAGGAGACTATTCTAAAATTCTATAATAGTTAGAGAGGCTACCATCTTGATTCAGGGCGTAAAGGTGTGAATTCGCCAGCTAAAGACAGTCTTAATAGACTGCTACTGTCGCTGACGCGGTGTCATAATGAGAATATTGTCACAGTCACGACTTTACTATGGAAATATTGACAGTCGCAGATTTGCTATGGGAATCCACTATTTGCAAATTTGACTGTCAAATTCTCACTTTTGTCAATAACCCCCTCAATCACTGATGTTACCCAATCTGTTACCCAATCTGTTACCCAATCTGTTACCCAATCTGTTACCCAATCTGTTACCCAATCTGTTACCCAATCTGTTACTAATCTTTGCTCATCTTTGGTGCAGGGAAATTCACACTTGTACTATTCACCCTATGCCCTCTTAGTTTAATCAAGACTTCCAGACTTTTGTACTATACTTCAGCAAGTTATTATTTATTTAGCAGACTAATCATGAAAGACTGGGATTTATCCATCTTCAGAATGCTTCATTACACGAAATTAACACATTGAGGAAGTCGTATTCTGGCATTGTTGCATTTCATTAGAAAATATGCTTAAGCTAGTTGCTCACATATGAGCCAATGAAAGTACATAGAGATAATGGGAGACTCTTCTACAAGAATTTGCATCTAAAGAAACGCAGAAAAGATATAGTAATAAAATAAAAATAGTGGTTGAAGAGTGTTGGAATTAGATTGCATGGCTACCACCAAGGTATTATTATTGCTACAAGCCATGATGTTTTAATGTTCAAATTGTAACAAACACTATATAGGCAATTCAAGGAATTACTGTATAATCAAGTAGAATATAGGTGATACCATTTATTGGGTAACTGAATAGATGGTAAATACAAGCTTTCCACACTACTTAGGTCTCTTCTTCAAGCATGACTTGGAACGAAAAACTTAAAATTGACAAATTTGTCACTCTCAAGTTTTTTGTGCCATGACATGCCTGAAGAAGAGACCTGGAAAGCTTGTATTTACCATCTATTCCCTTAGTCAATAAAAGGTATCACCTATACTCGACTTGTCTCTGCTTATATCTATGGCTAACACGGTG
>WMED01026403.1:0-10819 GCA_019650415.1 Pipa parva
TATGCATTTACAACACACATTACTTTTTATTAATCAGGCTGGACTGTTCTTTTAAAGTCTGCTTTTGTTTTTCTCTTTTCCTCTCCAATAATGAGGTTATTTTTTTAATTTTATTTTACAGTTTTTTTCATTTTTGTCAGTTTTGATTAAATGTTAAAAACACAAAATTCCAACACCTTGTCTCTTCTTTTCTAGGTACATTATTACAATGAAAATTTTGCAGTATGGGAACCTTTAATTGAGAGAGTGGATGAAGGAAAACATCGCTGGAGTCTGAAATTTGAGGTGAGAAGCTAGGCACTTTCCAATCTTTCTATTGGATTCCCAGGCATTTTTGTGCACCCCAATTGCTGCACACAAAGTTTGCATTTTTTGGGGATTTGCAGCGAGCCACACCACCTTCCACTATTATCTTTTTCAATGGCAATTGTCAATTTTGCAATCTTTTACACCAGTGATGCCCAACCCTTTTCAGCCTGGGGGTCATATATAAATTTGCAACGCTCGTGTCATGGGCCGCTTCAAAGTCGCAACAAATTTTAAAGTTGTAACTACAACAATTTCACATAGTAAAGGCGCGACTGCGACAATATTCTCATCTGTTCTCAGGTAAAGTCTCCCCTGTACCTGTGTGCCAGCTTGTTGTGTGCGGATAGCGAGGGACTGTGTGCACCTCTGTCCTCTTGTCTTTGGTGAGGAGCTGAGTATAATGCGGCTATCTGCCTGCCTCCCAGAAGTCTCTGGCCGCCAGAGCTCCTGGGACATGTGGCGCGACGCTCAGTATAATGCGGCTATTTGCCCACCTCCCAGAAGTCTCCTGCCACCACAGCTCCTGAGATATGCAACTTTATTTAGGTAAAATCGCATATCCCAGGAGCTCCAGAGACAGGAGACTTTCGGGAGGTGGACAGATAGCCACATTATACTCATCTCTGTACCAAAGACAAGCAGAACCAATGCGGGCAGGATAGCTATGCTTCGCGGGCCATAGGTTGTGCACCACTGTTTTACACAATATATTGAAAAACAATTTGCAAGAACTTTTTGGAAGTTGCTTGCTGTCCAGAGATATTGCAAAGTCTATCCATGTCCATGTGAAATCTGTTATCTAAATGTTAACAGATCTAAAGTTGACTGCGTTGTTAATCTAAGTGTAGAGATAGGGTAATGACAGATAATCTATTAAGAAGGCATGTTCTTTGTTTTAGGGAAAGATGGTATTTACCACTTTTTGTCCTCCTTCAGACTCAGCTGTACTTTTGAAAGCTAAATGCCTGTTTAGAGATGTTGTGAATGATCAAATCATTATGTTTTTCTAAATATATTCACCTTGCCCTAATCTATATTTTGTCTCAAAATCTCAGATATTTCATTAGGTCTGTATTTGGGGAACTAATTCAGTGCACTGTTGCAAATGAGCTGGCCTTGTCAAGTATTGTATTGATTGTACTTCTGGTTTTACAGCTGAAGAATAATCCAGTATTGGACAGAAATCTGTTTCCTGGTGATGATTTTGAAGTTCTCCCAGAACCCCAGTCTGCTATTAACATTTATTCCAGGGACACCCTAAACATCACAATTTCTAAGTGCACTCTGGGTGTATTGCATCATCTGAGTAAGGTAAAAACCATACCTTAGTGAAGTTAAGCAAATATCAGCATATGCACAATAAATAAGCCTTATTGATTAACCTACTGCATGTAGTTTACACACCTTTTAATTGAGAATGTGGCTGTGAGTGGCAAATATTTCAGTTAAGTATGTTTATTGTGTAAAATAGATATATGTATTTATATATAAAGCATTGTCCAGTTGTACATGGATGAACTTGCGGATTCACAAGGAGAATTTAGTTAAAAAGAATTTGACAGCAGATGAGACCTATTTTGTTAACCCAAATTTCATTTTTGTTAAACAAATTGATATATCATATTCTTATTTTGTAATTGGTTAATATCAAAATTGTTTCTTTTATGAAAAACAGCTTTTTCTTCTTGAAAATCAAAAAAGGCTATGTTATGACATGTTGAATTTTTCCATTTTTCACTAGGCTTTTTCTGAAGGAACTGCCTCTACATATGACTATGATTTGAAGGACAGAGCCCCTTTGACAATCAAAAATGCACTTTGTGTTCCTGTCATGGTGCAACATGGTTCAAATATCTGTCTACCTGGATCATCAAAACACAATCACATCCACACTATAGAGGATAGACAAACACTCGAATTAGAATTCTCAGCTGTTTTGTCTCTCCACCAGGGAAAGCATTCAGCACTACACCGCCAGGAGAGCAGCCTGTTTACAGTAGGCATCGGTACGGTCTATAATGTGTTACGTGGAGTCCTACCTTGATAACAAAACATAATTCTAAAATGTGTGTATATTTTTTATTTATATAGTGCCTCTAGGTTACACAGCACTGTACAAACCAACAATACAGTTATAATACACTCATGAGAAAAATGCTTAACAAAGAGCAAGTGATGTAAATTACCAGCATATAATCAATATATAACACTTTAAGAGCCAGGTCATGATTGAAATAATAGGATGGAGGTCCCTGTCCCATAGAGCTTACAATCTAAATAAGAAGACTTACATAAACAGATAAGAGGGAAACAAGTGCAGTAGCAGAAGTGTCAGTTCATTAGCCTATAAGTGCTATTACAAAGAATACAAAATAGAATAAATATCTTCTTAAGGAGAAAATATATATATATGAAAACCAGTGCTAGTGCAAAATCAGGATTCTGTTTTCTGTGTTCACAGTACCTCATGGATATACAGAGGTGTCAAACATTCCTGTCACAAAGACAGCCAGACGTTTGTACAATGTGCGAAACCCACTTCAGGAAAGTTTTGTTTCAATACTTGTGCAGATTGATGCTTCTGAAGGGAATAAAGTGATTTCCATCAGGTCCCCCTTGCAGGTGAGTTGCAGATGTTGCAGATTTAAGATCGTCTGAAAAATTAGCAACATTTCTCCTTTGCAACTTTAAACATTCTTTCTACAAACTATGTCCTTGTAAGAAAAGGACAGAAACGCAAACATATATATATATATATATATATCCTCCAGCTAAGCTAGGTTGAATGCACGACGGTGTTTCTCGGCACCTTCAGCTCTTGTTGGCTATATTCACCATGGATTCGGCAGCTACACAGCTGTAAAATCCACAGGGAATAGAGCCAACAAAAGCCGAAGGTGCTAAGGGGCACAATCGCACTCAGTCTAGAGAAGAGCTGACAGATGGCGGCTCGCTGGAATGTTGGAGGAAGGTAAGTAATTTTTTTCAGCTTCTGTGGGGGGTGGGGATGAACATACCAGTACCTGCGCCCCACACCAGCTGAAGAAAAGGAACATTCACTCTGTAAGATGCACGCCCATTTCCCCCCAGTTTTTGGGCAAAAAAGTGCGTTTTATGGAGTGAAATACGATAATCTAATCATATGGTATGGTATTGCTGCCACTTTATGGTATAGTACAGTGTTTCCCAAAGTTGTTCTGTTTGTGGCCCGGTTATTTTTGTGCTTTCTCCTTCGTGACCCGGCACGAAGGATAAGCACAAAAATAACCGGGCCACAAGAGAGCCGCTCATGAATATTCATGAGCGGCGCTCGTGACCCGGCATTTCATTTCGGTGGCCCGGTACCGGGTCGCGACCCGGCATTTGGGAAACACTGGTAGTAAATCATAATCATGTTCATGAGCACATCTGCATGATTGTGCCTATAAAATTTTCAGTGTGTATAAATAAATACCTAATACCTAAATTATGTCTAAATGTGCAATCAGAACACTTTGGCCATATATTAATGATAATTAAAGATGTTACCTACTTTTTATTTATTCAGATTAAGAACCATTTTTCCATCCCTTTTGTGGTATGTAAATTTGTAGCAAATGCTATGCTACTGGAACCCATTGGAATAGTAAGACAAGATGAGGAGTTCCACGTACCTCTGGATTCTTACAGGTACGTTGCAAGGTTAATTGCTAAATTATTGCCCTAACCAGTGCATTTTGTATCCCACTTCAGATAAATTTGCATTATTTGAGCAATGGCTATAATTAGCAGTTTCTCTAAAACAATGACAAAGTATTGTTGGAATATACAAAGGTTTTCTTGTATTTCAGGATGTGATACTGCAAATTTTGTCGAGTATACACACATGCTTTGTTGGTGGGGGGGATTAATGCACACCTCATCCAGATTTAACCAATGGGGAGCCTGTGTCCCATGATAAGCAGAAGGAAAAAGGCCACACTGCTTGACTCTATTGCCATTAGGGGAACATCTACATTTATTGTCGAGTGCAGGAAATCACAACTTTTTTGTTCTCCATCAGGTGTACTAAACAACCATATTCACAGATATATATTTATATCTATATTTTTAATATATAAGAAAATAAATTAACAAAAAAGCAAACACTATGGAGCTTCAATTACACACTTAAAGACTATAAGAGTTATTCATCAAAGTCCGAATTCACCTTACATAGTGTCTCCGCGTCTGTTCACATCAATACGATTTAGGAAGTTGCAAATTCACTTCCTCTTATTCATGAAGCAGCGGAGAGCGACAGATGCCGTCGCATGCATTGTGCATCAGTCAGTCGTACTATAGTAGGATGAGAAGTCATGCGAATTGAGGAGAATTCCTCCAGTGAAGAGCAGTGACGTCAGTCTCATCAAATCCCACTATCTGTAATTAAGTGAAAAATAAAAAATACTTATTTTTATGTCACTGTGTGCCTAGTTCATGTTTAATAGTAGACTCATTTAGTCGCAGTCACCATTTTTAATATTGAATAAATTGTCTCCTTACGCAACGCTGGAGCCCTGCCATCAAACCCCTCAGTTTGCCACTCTGATCTGGCAAAGACAAACAGGTGAATTCGGAGCAGTACGCACTGCAGATCCCACTCCTTCGACAGACTTCGTTGCATGCTGAATAGCCAATTTACCCGTGCACGCGCTCGCAAATTGATGCAAAGGGCTCTGAATTCCTCACATCGCATAGATTGCTAAATAAGTGGAGTTGGAGAAGTTGCGAATAGACGTAAATACGGGTATATACGCGACTGTTCGGACTTTGATGAATAACCCCCATTATGTGTTTACAAATAGAACATTATTACTTTTACATGGTGCCAATTTCAAATATCAGTGCATACAAACAATACATTTTTAAACATATACATAGCACCCTTCTTTATCAGATAACATTTCATCATATGTATTAAATATTCAGCCATGGTTTATATATTACATATAAGAGATTATAAATACATTGTTATAAACAGAAGCACCTTATTCTGTATATTATTACTGCGTTCAAAACAATTCATGCTTCATCCCTTCATGCTGAATGGACATCACTGCAAACAGGATAACAGGGCATTATACCTGCAGACGCAGTCATAAAAACCAAATCCAGTAGCATTCCCTCTGCAACATTTTCTTTAGTCAAGTAATTTTTTTAATTCCAGCATGGGATATCCCAATTAAGGTGGAAGATTTTAGCAAAAATGGTAGTGTATCCCGGAGAAATATTGAATCAGAAGAGATCACCTATTATTCCTTCTATGTATATTTCTTAATAAGCTGCAACTCTATAGGCAATACATACACATTTTCAACACCTTTGAAAATTATGATTAAATAATCATTTAATTCTTTTTTGCAAATAATCACAGATTAAATTATGCAGTGAAGAACTTTACGTATGATTGTATAATTTTATTTATAAAGCGCCACAAATGTACACAGCGCTGTACAATTTAGCAATACAAGTACAATACAGACATGTGTAGTTCAACATTTGAATATGGAAGTTTATTTCTTTTCCCATTTTATGCTTGTAATTCTAATGTCTCTATTGTAAGTAATTTCCCTTGTGCACATGTGTGAATATTTTTGTAAAGTCTTACTTGAAAATCCACAAGTATGGCTAAACATACTGATACTAGATTCTAGAATATAATTTAAAGTTGTTATCAGTGTAATGCAATTCTTTATGCAGGTTTTAGAATGACAACACATTTAAACCATTGGTCTGCTGTTTTATTTAGGCCCATGTTAAACTGAAGTGGTTGTTATGGTATTTTCTAATTACCCTAGGTGTCAGCTATTCTTGAAGCCTACAGGGGTACTTGAGGGAAACTTTAAGGAATCTACAAACTACATCACATGGAAAGAAATGCTGCACAGAAGCAGTGAAGTCCAATGCATTCTGCAGTGCCCTGCAACGGAGATAAACTTTCTACCTTTATTGATACACTGCACAGCAGTCCCTGATGAAATCAGCTTTATCTCTAGCAGTGGGGAGAAGGACTGGGATCCAGCTTACATAATTCATCTGTATCCCACTTTGACAATTAGAAACCTCGTTCCATATTCCCTCCGATTCCTTCTTGAGGTAACTAGTCTTCATTCTCTTTTAATTATGCTATTTCATTCTGATTTTGTTTCCTTGTTTTTTTGCCATTTCTTATTGTATTCATAATAGGTTATCTCAAGCATGAAGCTGACATCCTAAATACTAGCCAGTCTATGCTTAGTTTTATTAGTCCCAAGTGCATAACAAGCTCATGCTTCTGCCACTCAAGTCCTTCATTTCACACTGAAATTACGGATTTATAAGGTGCTAGATCCAGGGACTTCGGGGGTAATTCAGCAAGCAGTGAAGTGAGCTACGATGTGTTCGGCTCACTTTGCAAATGGTAGTATGCGCATGCTGATGTCCTGCGCGCACTAAGACCATACCCCCTTGCAGGGTTAAGGGTGTAGACAGAAGGGGGTGGGGAGGCTCATGGCGCCAGTAGGGCCAGGACCTCCCCTGTTTGTAACTGTACTTTATTATAACTTGAAGGAATCTGGCTTAACCTGTAAAGTGATTTAAACATAAAGTGTGAATGCTGCTTCTTTTTCTTTGTATTGTAGGGTAGAAATTGTTAAATACTATTATTTACAAGATCTCCCCAAAACGTATTGCATTACAGGGTACAGCAGAAGCATATGAGTTACCAGAGGGTAGTGTTTCAGATGTTCTCCAGTCTCGGATTAGTGGCGAAATAATAGAACTTTTCCTCATCAAATACCAGGGAAGAAATTGGAGCGGCCATATCAAAGTTCAAGAGGGCCTTCCTGAAATTTTTCCCATATGTTTTAAGGCCGATGCTTCAGAACCTATGACTGTGGACCTCTATGTACATGTGAAGTATATTTCAAATTGCATGGTTATGTCTGTATACAGCCCATACTGGATAATCAATAAGACCTCACGTGTCCTCCAGTATAAGGCAGAGGATATTCATGTGAAGCACCCAGCAGACTATAGAGATGTTATCCTATTCTCATTCAAGAAGAAAAACATTTTCAGGAAGAACAAGGTATTCTCTCAATCTGTGTGTCAGAATTTGTTTTTACAAGTAAATGTGACAGTTTTAAATTTTAAAGTGAAAACTGTAAATGATGAATGGAGTTAATAATTCTATACAGTGATCCTTGCCTCTTTCGATCATTGCATTTATCTTTTACATCCATAAGGGCAGGGTCACACATGGAGGTCTGCTTTTTACATTTTATTATTGAAAGTGGAAAACTGCATTTTACAGATCTCCCAGTCATTTACATTGCTACTCTAATGGTATTGCTAAAAAATTATGTCCACTGTCATTTTAAAGTTATGTGTCCCTTGTGGAAAAACACAGACTGCAAATAGTCAGATGTCACTTTGACCTAAGAGACACAGAATAATTAGGCTTAATATTGTTTGCATCATCGTCTGGGGTCCCTGTGTCCACTGACGTCACATAACGCTGCCAAATCAGGCTTGCCTGCTGGGCCCTCTCAGGCCCTGGGACCTGCCGCGTGGGGCCCACTGGGATTTTTCCCAGTGTTCCTGCGGGTCAGTCTGACACTGATTTTTCAGTAGAAGCCAGGATTAGTTTTAAAACTTTAAATTATTCAATTATTGAGCAGTTGTTTCTTGGCTTTGTATTTCCACTGTGGTGTCTTTTATAATGTAATAGTTTTAAAATAAGTTATATATATTTTTATGTTACTGGGCTTTTGAGAGCTGATAATCCTTGTTGTTATAGGGTCATATGAGAATTCCAAATATAACGATCATGAAAAAGCTCATTGTATGCTTCAGTAAACAACTAATATGTGTAAACATCTCAACTAAGGAAGACTGTAGAAATATTTCAGATTTTTCTTGGAACTTTTATAAGCAATTTCCATTACTTTATAGTTTTTAAAGGACCAGTAACACCAGAAAAAATTGCTATTTGGATCATCATGGCAGCTATCCCTATACAGTACTTGTAAACATGTCATGTTTGAAGTTGATTTTCTAGTTTGTTTTGATTTGTGTTCTTTCTCTCTTTCCTGGCTACTGTCAAATTGGGCTTTACTTTGTGACTTTGTGACTATGTCTAGGACTAGGCAAATTCAAAATAAGTCAATTCTGGAATTCACCTTCAAAGATAAATTATTAATGAGTACTTTGCAGTAATAACTGCCATGCTACTTTTTTTTTCCTTTTTCTGATGTTAAAAATAAATTATTCTTAAAATTCCTTTAAGAATAAAATAACTCAAGCCATAGCAATGCACAGCATCACTATCTATATCACTAATCAAACTAAAAACTAGTAAAGATGCTCTACTTTTGGATTACAAATGTAGATGACTTTACCCTTTCTGCTGTTTCTCATTCATTGCATGTAGCATACCAGTACTGTTACAGGAGAATAAACTGCGATTGGCACTTGCATATGGTTAATTTTTCACAACTACTTGATATCCCACAACCCTCAGATTTAAAACTGAAATGCTGCTTTCCTGCTATATAGCAGTGCCAAATTTATATTTGAAGCAATGTTTCTCACGACACAAATTCTGGCACAATTAATTTGAACTAGAATAGGTACCCTTATATGACACCTCTGATGGCATTTTAATTATCCATTGATGTTAGCAGAAATGCATGTACAGTATTACATTAGCCCTTACTATGATCCCACAGAGAGGATACTTCAGTGCCTTACTTCATTAGGGCAACATTTACTCCATGCTGGTTTTTATTCACTTACCCAAGGTTATAGTTGCAATGACAGAAGGCCTTTCAGAGCTCTGCTAAATACTGGGATTGGCTGGTTTTGGTTTCACCACTTACTTCCATTCTAACATTGTTACTAGGTTAAGACAAAAGAACGGAACTTATTGATACAGAAAAGTTAATTTGTCTTGTTGCATCTATTATGTAGACACAGTTATAACTCTAACAAAAAATATACAAAATATATAATACACTAATAAAAATATATAAACCCCCCCCCCCCAAACTATTTTTCCATAAAATAACCTGTTTTTGTGTGTATATAGGGATTCAGAGATTGAGACCATTATCATAAGCATTGGAAGCACTATGACTCCAAGGAGAGATCATGGGTAGACAACAAAGATATCTATACTTTAACCCTACCTAGGGTCTCTAACTTTTGTGGAGGGGAATTCAGTAGAAGACCTCTAGCTTAAATGTGGTGTATGGTTGCCTTTCCAAATTTTTGGGAGGTTCTTTTTGACTTAAAAATATGGCTTGACAAAGCATTTTTCAAAGTCTTTATTTCCCTGGATTTTTTTTTGTTTATAATTGATGCTGCTTTAACCTATTTTACATAGTTATTGGTATATTCATCAAGTGCTGGTAATGGTATTTTTTCCATTGTACAATATCCTTTCATTTTCACTGCAATACTTTTAGCAATTTCTTTTCTCTCCCTTTACAATTTAGTATTTTAACTCAGAAAATGTGACAATAAGAAATTATAACCTATAATTTTAATGGAAGCAATGTTAACATGAAGATTGTAACTAAATCATTGTTTTGAATATATCTATCACAGATTCAATTGTGTATTTCAACAAGCTCCTGGTCCACAGGATTTTCTCTGGATACAGTTGGAAGTTATGGCTGTGTTAGGTGCCCTGCAGGGAAAATGGAATATCTAGTGAGTATGTTTTCAATAGTAAAATATTTTTGAGGTTACTATTTATGGAGTGTATTATTTCTTTTTAATATACAAGAATGTGCCACTAAGCAAAATATACATACAAAATTTTGGCCACCCCAGATCAAATGACATCAAATGACATGCAGTAAGCAGACATAAATATAACCTAATTCTGCAAATTCAGATGCCCAATTTGTGATGTATTGGCTTAATATAACAAATTGAAGGAAATATTTATTTTTATAAAGATCTAGAAACTGATTTGGCTTGTTATACCTTAATTTATGTCAGGTAAGTGAAGTTTTAGAGTTAAATACATTTTCTGATCCTTTAAAAATCTAAAACCTCATAGCATTGTTATGGTGTGCAACAGTTATGTAATAGTCTCAGAAGCCAACTGTGGATATAAAAATAAAAATGCGAGAAGGGGAACAACTATGAGGCTTTTTTGGTCTTGTTTTACCAATGTACTATTAGCTCTATGTTTCGAAGCCTCTTTGAACTCTTTCTGACACCAGTGAGGAACAGATGCAAGTGGAACTCTTCATTGGTAAAAAAAAAAAAAAAAAAGTGTCATTGAAGGATTTACAGACTCTACTCATATTGTGGCAATAAAGTATTTTTTTGCCCTTTTTTTGTCTATTATAGGAACAATTGAGAGGCTTTTGAGCAAGCATCAACCTTACCCTGAATTTGAGCTGTCAACATTCAATTTTTGCACTGTAAAATCTTACATACAGTGGGGGAAAAAAAGTATTTAGTCAGTCACCAATAGTGCAAGTTCCACCAC
>WMED01026404.1:0-10819 GCA_019650415.1 Pipa parva
TATATATATATATATATATATATATATATATATATATATATATAAATGAGCATTGCAATACTTAGTGATATGTTTTGTATTGGACTAACAGTCATTTCAAATACATAAGCTTTTCAAAGATACTATCTCTTCCTCAGGTCAAAAGCAATATATTGCTTGAGACTTGAGAAAGGGAGGACAGATCTCTTGAAAGCTTGTCTATCTAAAGTGACTTAGTCCAATAAAAAAGTATTGCAATATACACGTTAGGACAGAGTGGTCGTGTTAGTCCGCAGATATTAAATATATATTATATGTCAATAAATCATAAAAAATCTTTGGTTTGGGATAATTACAGATAGTTAAAAAACCATGTTTCAGCCTAAACTTCCCATTTAAAAACTAAGGGGTTATTCACTAAGGTGCGAATTAGACTGTCAAATTCTCAAACAACGGATTCCCATAGCAAATCTATTGTGACTGTCTTTAGCTAGCAAAATCACACCTCTACGCAACAGACTTTAGTGAATAACCCACTAAATCTGAATTTTTTTATTTTTTACATTTTTTTTTATTGCAGACTCATTTGAGAACACATGAAGAGGTTATGTAATTCATCAACAAAGTACAGGCTATAAAATTTCACCCTAATTCAATTTTTTTTTCTAGCACCTTCTATCCTCCATACCACCTTATAACCGAAGGGTTAATCATTCACCTTTTTGGAGAAACTGTAATAACACTGAGATGAAGGAATCTCCCACAATACGGACACATTTACAATATCTTCCAATGATATTTTCAATATAGTAATAAAATTGGTCATTGTTATGACAAAATATATGATGTTGTTTGAAATAAGCATTGGTAAGGTATTAAAAGGAATTGACAAGGTTTGTTCTTGTCGCTTTAAAATAGAAGAAACGCTGATCATTGCAAACGTGTTCAGTTTTTTTACGTTTGAAAAAATGCCCAGGATAAAGAAGGGGTTAATAGGAAGAGTTTTAAAAAATATATAAAAATAAAGCAATATTATTCTTCCAAATGATCTTGGTGCCATGGGTCTAAACATGAATGAGAGTTGTGAAATGCTTTACAAGGAAAGGGGCAGAGTGTGTTTAACCTTCCTGACAGCAAAGAAGGGTTAGGTAAATACAATAATGTAATATAACATAGGCACAAGGAAATTCAACAGTTATCACAGCTGCTCTGCAAAAATCTGCAGGGAGAAAACTAAGAGACAGTCGGGCACCTCGAGCAACCATTATTACAAACTTATCAGAGAAGATATAGTTCTCTCCCCGATTTCTAAACAGTGACTGTGAGTAATGTATAATCTTGCCTCCTTCCTGACTATATATTTAAAAAATCTAATTCCTAATTCATTTTAACTCTACATAAAGACTTTTCTTGCAGGTTTTACATGGACATTCTGCATCTGTCATGGTCATAAACAAATAATTTTCACATTTCCAATGGCTGGAAGCTGGTATATTGACTTGCAATAAAACTGTGATAAGTGGGGGTTGTAAGTTCGGTAATATTTTAATGCTTGACATTTAAAAGTCCCTAGAAAGCAACCAAACCTGACAGGGGCTCATATATTTTCATTATTTCTAACTGCCCATTTGCATTTCTCTGTTCACACCAGGCCACCCATTCTACTATCCTTTACCTGAAAACCCACACTTGACTGGATAACTGGGCCCTTCTGGTTTGCTAAGCTTGTTGGACTCCCTAGAGAAGTATCCTCTGCTGTACCCAATGCTATTGATAGTTCTGTTTACACTGGATGCAGTTTTATTGGGATTTAGGCACAGGTGATTATCTTTAACTGTAGACCTGCTTTGTCAGTTGTATACCTAGCCAACACAAAGCAACATTTGCAGTCTCATTAATATGAACTCACAGATGGTTTAGTCCAATAAGCCTTTTCCTAGAGCACCAACTGATTTTGTAGAATATTCTTGCAATGTCATTTTTTTTTGTATACTGAGAAAGAAGTATTTACAGGCACATAGTCTAATACCAGAGTATATATTATTATTACTTTACACCGCTAAACAAGTGAATGCAGACTGATGGTTGCTTGCTGTGTGTCATACTACATGTGTAACCCCTGCTAATACTTGCTTTCTGACTTATACTATTACTTACAAATTAAATACATATTTCTTACACAAAATCCTTCAAAAATATTAGTAATTCTGTGTTATGTACATTGTCTAATGATTTTAAATAGCTTCTGCCATACTTTGAATTGTCCTAGAAACTAATGTAGGTTTGCTAATTACTGTTACTTGATAAAGGATTAGTAACACATTAAGATCGATAGGCCTAATATTTGTAAAGCCTTTGCATATCTATTTTCCAAAACTGTTTAGATCAGGGGTCCCCAAGTGCCTGGGCCGCGGACTACTACCGATCCACTACTGGTGCAATCACTGGCTGTGCAGGGCAATCAGGTGCTGTGTGAGGCAATTTGGGTATCTGTTGGGTAACTGGGGCATCTGCAGAAGAATCAGCATCTCTGCAGGGAAATTGGAGGATTTATGGAGAAATCAGAGGCTCTGTGGGGAAAACAGCAGATTTATAGAGGAATAGGCATCTGTGAGGAGGAACTGGTGACTGCTTGGAGCAATTGAGGGACCTGTAGAGGAACCTGGAGCAATCAGGGGATCTGGGGAGCAATAGACAGCTGTGCATGGCAATAATGGAGACCTGTGGAGCAATCAGTGGCTGTGCAGGGTAGTCGGGGACCTGTGGAGGAATTGGCTGCTATGCAGAGGAATTGGCAACTTTGTGGAGGAACCAGCAGAGGTGTGGAACAAACAGGGAGAGCTGTGGAAGAACCTGGGCAATCAGGGGATCTGAGGAGTAATTGGCAGCTGTGTGGGGCTATAAGAGGGAACTTGTGGCTCTGTGGGCAATTGGGGATCTGGGGAGCAATCAGGGACCTGCAGAGTAATCGGCATTTGTGCAGAGCAATGAGAGGGAACTGTGGAGGAGTTTCCAGCTGTGCAGAGGAACTGGCAACTGTGTTGGATAACCAGCAGCTGCACAGGAAAATCAGGGGGTCCTGTGGCTCTGCAGGGTAATTGGTGGATCTGGAGAGAAATCAAGGGCTGTGTGGAACAATCTGAGGCTGTGCATGGCAATCAGGGGAACCTGTGGAGGAATTGGCAGCTGTGCAGAGAAATTAACAACAGTGTGGAGGAAATCAGAGGGACCTATGAATCTGTGGGGCAATTTTCAGCAGCGTCTGACCGGGGTACCTGGGACCACTGAGAGGCTCTGGCCCACTGCATCACATTTGATGTCAAGTGACATGGCCAGAGTGGGAGTCTCAGCCATATCTCCTGGTGCCAGTAAATCTCTGTGCAGGGAAATCAGGGGGATCTGGGGAGCAACCAGGGCTGTGTGGAGCGATCAGCAGCTGCATGGGGAAATTAGCAGGATGTGTTGAGGGATTGTTGGATATGCATGGCAAGCAGAGGGACCTGCAGAGGAATCGCAAGTCTACAGGACAACCAAGGTATCTGCATATGAATCTGTGGCTCTGCGGTGGCTATTGGGGGATCTGAGGAGCAATCAGTGGCTGTAAAGGACAATTAGGGGGAACCTATTGAGTAACTGGTGACTGAGCAGAATAATGAGAGAGATGTGGTCAGAGCAACCCGTGGAGGAATAGCCAGCTGTGTGGCAGAATTAGTGTCTGTTCAGGGAAATAAGGGGAATTTTAGTGGCTGTTCTGGGAAATATAGGGGAAATGTGGAACAATCTGTGGCTCTGTGGGGCAACTGGATGTTAGTGAGAGCAATCTGCAGCTGTGTGGGGCAATCGGCCTCTGCATGTGGAAATTAGGGGGACCTGTTGAGGAATCAGTGGCAGTGCAGGGCAATCAATGGTACCTGTAGGGTAATCTGTGGCTCTGGAGAGCAATTAATGGCTGTGTAGAGCAATTGATTTTGGGGGATCTGGGGAGCAAGGGTGAAAGGGACAAATAGAGTGGAACTAGGAATCACAGGTAGTAGAGTGCAAAGTATCCTGGGAAGAGGAATACTGTAGTATTATATGATTAGAGGGATGAGTACTGTAGTATTATATGATTAGAGGGATGAGTACTGTAGTATTATATGATTAGAGGGATGAGTACTGTAGTATTATATGATTAGAGGGATGAGTACTGTAGTATTATATGATGCTTTATTTGGACTAACAGTTCATTGTTTAAGACAAGCTTGTGCAAGATATTCCCTAGTCATCAGGTGAGAGCAGTACTAAAAGATACACAGTTTGTAAAATGTATGTATAGTTTTATTTATAAAGTGCTACAAATTTATGCAGTGCTGTACAATTCAGAAATACAAATATAATACAGACATGGGAAAAGTGCACTGTACAATACAATACAAGTATAATATCACCAGGATACTTCACTTTAAGTGCTTGGTAGTGGTTGACACAAGAGGTTGGAGGTCCATGCCCCAAAAGAGCTTACAATAGAAGCTTGTCTTAAACAATGAATTGTTAGTCTAAAAAAAAATATCATAAAATATAGTACTCATCTTTCTAATCATATAATACTACAGTACTCATCTTTCTAATCATATAATACTACAGTACTCATCTTTCTAATCATATAATACTACAGTACTCATTTTTCCAGTGATTCAACTGGACTAATACGGCATAAACCATTTTTGTGCTAAGTACCCTGGATGTGGTAGACAGAAGAACATTATAATATGTGATTATTAATTTATTTTTTCGTATAACAACAACGAAACAAAAACAGAAGAAATTAGAAATGAAAGAAATGCTCTGACAATTTTGCTTAACATTTAACAATAGAAAGCAACTTTGAGGCAATTAAATATGTAAGTACTGTATATAAAGACTGACCATGGGTGGCAGCTGCTGAAGTTCTTAACCCAGTATATACAATTACCTTCAACTGTCTGGCGAACGGTATAATGACTGTGTGCAACGCTTTTCAATAAATTATCTCCATATTATGCCATGTGGAGAATAATGAATAAATGATCTCAGGGTAACTTAGCTGAAAACCTCCCTGTCACTTAAATGTGAGTGGGTGGGGGTGTTCTGTTAATTAAGTGTTTTAAGTAAAACTTATATTGCTTTAAGGTCTTTTTTTTCATGCTTGCTTGCCTGTAAATGAATCAAGGTGCCAAACACTCTGAGAGGTGTGTGTAAGGGGGAATGGTATTTTTAGTGAGCTTTTATAGAGTGGATCCCTGCCGTTTGGCTCCTCATTGAAATACTGTCCCAGCCTCAATGACATGAACACAGTGCAGGCACTAAGATCTGGCGCCAGAGAGTAAGCAGGAATAGGATCCCACTGAAGGGAAAATCCAACACTATCTTAATTACAAATAGCTTCCAGCCAGCTTCACTTGCTGCTAGTTAACACTGTCTCATTTACTACAAGAGGTGGGAGAGGCAGATATAATGGCCTTGTGAAAGTTCCATCTCCTGACAGTGATTCTTGGGCTGAAACATCCATTCCATCATTCTGCTAGTAAAATCATCAATGTGATCCCTTTATAACCTATACATAATTCATTTCTTCTAAAGCAAAGATTTTTTTTTTCCCATCATCCCATCTCTTTAGGTTGAAAAGGTTCCCTAAGTTTGTTTGTTTGTTTTTTTAAGGCTGTAAATTTTTATTTATTTTTATTTTTTACACACGTAACAACCTGTTATGTAGAATCAATGAAATGTTTTCTTTTTTTCTTTCAAAGATGGCAGATTTCTCTCATTTAAAAAATCCGTTTATAAAAAAGGCGCCCAGCAGTCACGTGATCTAGCGGCGGGCACTAAATGCCGTACTTTAGCGAGAGGAAGCAGAGATTTTACAAGTTAATAGTGGAAACCAACTGAACTCAACTAAAAATAATCATAATAACTAAACCAAAATGATAATAATAACTAAACCAAAATAATAACTAAACCAAAATAATAATAATAACTAAACCAAAATAATAATAATAACTAAACCAAAATAATAACTAAACCAAAATAATAATAATAATTAAACCAAAATAATAACTAAACCAAAATAATAATAACTAAACCAAAATAATAACTAAACCAAAATTATAATAATAACTAAACCAAAATAATAATAACTAAACCAAAATAATAATAATAACGAAACCAAAATAATAATAACTAAACCAAAATAATCATAATAACAACTAAACCAAAATAATGATGATAATAATTAAACCAAAATAATAATAATAATAATAATTAAACCAAAATAATCATAATAATAATAACTAAACCAAAATAATCATAATAACAACTAAACCAAAATAATGATGATGACAAATGTATTAAAGACATTATTGTAATTGGAAAACACATGAAATCTAGTGTTGCCTACAGTTGGCCTTACATTTAGATTAAAAAAGAAACTGTACATAATCTAAAATAATATTATATAACATAGAAATCTAATCAATCTCAAATTCACCAAGAAATGATATAACTGAAGGTGTGTTCTTTGTTAATCTTTCTGCACAACCACATGATGAATAATTAAGAGTGGACAATCTCAGTTGTGCGATGTGGCATCTTCTGGGGCAAATGTATCTATTTTTCTACTCGCCCAGTGTTATATGAATTTGGCACAAAAAAGGCTCTTTTCTAACTTTATTTTCCACGATATGTTGAATCTTCACAGTTTGTGACATATGCCAGTCACATATTTACACTTCACTTTTCATCTGTGCCACATATTATGGGTTATTCATTAAAGTCTGAACAGTTGGGTAACGGTCTGAATTTTTGTCCTTCTGTCACTTCTCCCACTCTGTTTATTTATAAAACTCTGTGGTGAATCTGAGTCTGGTCCAGAAGTTTGACAATCACAGACGTGCGGAGCTCTTGACATTTCGTTACACATGATTTTTCCAACTTACCTGTGCTGAAGTAGTGAATTCATGACAACATCTGCTCTGAATCTGGAGTAGCTCTTTAAGGAGCAGCTGTGACATTATTAAACTGTACATGATGTCATCATGCCATGCTTCACGTGGTGCACTCACCTATCATTGTACTCACCTATCATTGTGACGATACCCGCACTGCACTTCACTGGAGGAATTTGCATTACTACGTATCACTCCATATCCTACAACTACTTGACTGACCATGCTGCACATCTGTTAAGGGAATCTGACACTTAGGTGGTTATTGGCTAAAGTCTGAATTGTTGTGTAAAGGTGTGAATTCACCAGCTAAATACGGTCGCAATAGACTGCTACCATTGCAGTCGCGAATGATTATGGGAGTATTGTTGAACTCATGACTTTACTATGGGAAGATTGTTGCGGTCACAACTTTAAAATTGTTGGATATTTGCTATGGGAATCTGCTGTTTGAGAATTCGACAGTTCTCACTTTAGCCAATAACCCCCTTAGTGAATAAGGAGTAACAAATTCACTGCTAGGGATCCAAAGTGACACAAACTTACTTCAACTGTTAAATGTGCACTTTTGTGAATAGCTTATTTCTTCATGTCTCAACGTGACAATTAACCAAAGGAGTACTGCCATTGAACATCTTGATTTAACTTTGCCAATTGAAGGTGGAGAATAGGGGACTTTAGAGTTCCTGTGATCATTCTAGCAACACGAAAGGCTTCAAAAATTCAGGAGTGACTTAGAAATTTTCTACCTCCCAATTGATAACTCTATTCTACAGCAAAAATACCACTTACCAAAATGCTACAAAATGGTAGCAGAATCATAATTCATGATAGGTCGTGCATATTGTAGTTAATTTAGAAAATGATAGAAAAGTTACATATCGAATATGCACAACTGCCTTTTCTACACAATGTGGAAAATTGAAGTGATGCTCCCCTGTGCTGTGGGGAGAAGGGGTTGGAACTGGGGATAAAAAGAGTGGAAAGATTAAAATAGTAACACAGTTTATAAAATTGTGTTTTCACTTCCCTGATTTATAAAGGATCGATAAAAATGTTTTCCCGTTGAAATAAATCTTTATTGATCAATAATCAGTTAGCAGGGGCACAGTTTTCAATATGTTCCTATGAGAGTCCCTTCCATTGCAGACTGATATCCTTTTCCAATAGCAAAACATTTTCAGCTATGGCTCTGACAGGACCAGCTCCATAGGGAATAATGGGTTTATACCAGCCTGAGGTAGGTGAAATCTATGGGTAAAGCTGAACAGATAAGTTAATAGGTGAAAAAGGGGATATTAATTAATATAATTAATTAATTATTCATTAGTAATAGGCTGTTTTCCCTGCATTTACTATTAAAAAAAAAACATTTCGACTTAAGTAAATGTCCCCCCGTAATGTTTCAGGGCAATCACTCTGTCAGGTGTGACTTTGTTTTCTGTTTAATAAATGGTTCGATCCCTTAAAAAATGGTTTGGATTCTTTTTCTACTTTTTTTCTCGTTTGGATTAACATTTTAGGCCCATATGTTTGTTTTATCATAACCTAGCACAGTGATTTTCAACCGGGGTTCCACGGAAACCAAGGGTTCCGCAAGGACTAGCCAGGGGTTCCGTGACATAATATGGTATAATACATACTTCGTGCAGGTAGGCAGGTTAGGTGGGATATGGTCTTGATCGCTGTCAGACAATATTGACGTCAGCTTCATCAAACACACCTCATGCGCACTATGCGGTTATACTATTTCCGTTTCCATTCCGAAAAAAATTCTGCAGGGGTTCCTCCAGAAATCTGACGACACCAAAGGATTCCCCTGAAGAAAAAAGGTTGATAAACACTGACTGGGCAGAACACACACAGAAACTGAAATTTAAAGGGAAATGATAACGGTAACAAACAGAATAAGGCAACATTTCCAGTAACCCTTCGGTGTAGCACTATTAGACAGCTAAGTTTGTATCTTCATTCCCCTTTAACTGTCAGCTATCTTTGGTTCCATAACTTAAAGAGCACTGTTTTGTGCTTAAGGTGCAATGTTGATCTTTGTTGGTCTGCACTGGCTATAATTTGTAGTGACAGTTACTAGATAATATAGATTGATATCCCTGTTTTCCACTACCTGCTCAGTGCTCAGTTTTATTGGACAATGCTATATAGCCAACCAATTTCCCATCCATTCCACCCATAATTCTATTCAATAATTTCAATAATTGGCTCTTCTTCCCATTGCTTAGTAGCCCAACAGATTTACAAAACAATAGATTCAAACAATATGAATATTAAGAGCAGGGGCTCTGTTACTGGTTGTCCCTTGGCAAAACTTTAATTGAGATGACACACCTCATTTTTCATTGGCTCTTCCCCTGGTATTACCCTCATACCCCCCACTGCTATTTGTTGCCCGACTGGCTACACTTTTTGTTTCTATGGAAACACAAGTCCATATCTGAAAGAGAGATTGAATCTGACTTTTTTAACCTCAGATTAGACATATTTCACATTTGCCCATATCTTTTTAATGTAAAACTGCCTAAATCCTATAAAACTACTCTCTACTGATACATATCCATGTATTTCTGTGAGATGTTCCAAATGACTGCTAATCCGCTAATCAGACAGAACACTGATTTGCCTACAGAACCTTACCACAAACCTATAATGTTTTTGAAATCTGTCTGGAATTCATGCTAATGGCAAATCTGAATTTCTGCCTTGCTGCATTCCTGTGCTTACTTTATCTTTCATCTCTGGGTATTCTGTTTAAACTAAGCAACAGTGAACTCTAAACTATTTGGGGATAAAATTGACACCTATCCTCCATTCTCTACAAAGCAAACGATTCCCTTTTGTTTAAATCTTTCTCATGAACTAAATAAATGGAAATAATACTAAAGAACTACTATCATCTACCCATTTTTTTTGATGGAATGTTTCAAGGAGGTTAGGGTGGTTGAATGATAGCGTTAACCATCCTGGAAGATTAAAATAGAGAGGAATATTGCCGAGCTTGAGGGGGTTATTCACTAAAGTCCGAATTGTTGCGTATAGGTGCGAATTTGCCAGATAAAGACAGTCGCAATAGGCTGCTACTGTCACAGTCGTGTCTTTATAATGAGAAAATTGTCGCAAAACTGACTTTATTATGGGAAAATTGTCGCAATCTTAACCTTAAAAAATTGTCGCAACTTTACAATGGGGAAATTGTAGCAGATTTGCTATGGGAATCCGCTGTTTGGGAATTCGACAGTCGAATTTGCACCTTAGTGAATAACACCCCCCCCCCTTCGAGTTTGTGAACCCAGTTAGGTTCTCTTGTCTCCAGTTGTATAAATATATATGTACTGCAGAGCACGTATAGTGCCCAAATCCATTAATTATAAGTGAGGCTACATACAAAATCACCAAATCATTTACAATTCACAATACAACCCACTAGGTTTTATTAGAGTTTTGGAGCCATAGCTAAGTTTTGCTTTCTAATGCAAATCCAAAATTACGGTAATTTAAATGGTATCAAATGATTCTGAAATTCAATATACAGTAAGTCTATGCAGATGGAGGGAGATATGCGGCCTGTGATTCTCTGACAATCAATGGCTTCTGAGAGTTGCAGTTCAGTCACTTATTATTTACTACATAATCATAGGTTACCTCTTCAAGATTATTTAACCACAGCATTACTACTCAAATTTACCCGTTCAACTCAAACCATTGCAGAAAACCTAAACACTTTGGGAGCTCTCAATAGACCCTATTTATAATATATAATGGGTTAAATTATAATATTAATAATTATTCATACGTATACTGTATTTTTCACTCCATAAGAAGCACCTAGGGTTTTGAGGAGGAAAATAAAAATATATATCTTCTTA
>WMED01026406.1:475-10818 GCA_019650415.1 Pipa parva
TTTTTTTTTAACACAAGCACCCACACTTATTCACTTTGATGATACTGTATACTTCACACCTGTACATATTTTTCATAGAACTGAATGTTAAATGAACCACCTGATTTTTATCTCCAGGTAATAAGAAAACACTCTTTTAATTTTTGTGAAAAAACTAGTGAGAGAAGTGGGCATAATAGCTGACTGCACTCCAGGTGTTGTGGGGGGGGGTGGGGCTTAAGGCTGTTCACTGGTATTTTTATGCATTTTGCCTCACTAAAAAATGCACGCAGCAAAACACATAGTACATCTGCCTAACAAAAGCATTTGCAAAATTATATTTGTCATTTAAATCTGGTTTGTCTTACAATATCCTACTTCTTGATAAAAAAGCGGAGAGTTTTTTTTGTTTTTTTTTAGAGTTTAGAAGCTGAACTGTCTGATGGATCAGTCACGGTGCAAGAATATCTGGATGTTAAAAATGCACTTGTCGCTTCTGAAGCAAAAATCCAGCAGTTAATGAAGGTTAATAATAACTTGAGTGATGAGCTCCGAGTAATGCAGAAAAAGGTAGGTTTAGTAATGGAAAATGTTTTGTTATTTTAAAGCCAGAAAAGATATACCCACCTATACTAAACTGATACTGATCTTTAAATAGGTAATGGTACTTATAGGGAAACTCAAAATTCTATATTATTCTATTGTATTTTAGGAAAATATAACCCATATTAGTTAAATGGGTCTTTTTAAGTCATTGTTTTATATTTTACTGCCAGGATGGTTATGATGGAAATGGCTTTGCAGAATCCCGAGACAGAATTTTTTCCTGTTCACAACCCTTGCAGGTCCTTAATTTGTGTTGGAGACTGAAGTTTTTACAAAGTGGCAATTAAAAAGATTACTTATTAGAAGATAAATGCAAGCAACATCTTCATATTAATATTATAATATATCCCATACTAAATATTATCAGCCTGTGGTATACTTACACAGATAGCAGGTTCAGTCCTTTATTCTCTGTGGGTGCATGCCCAGTGCCTTTTTTATCATTACATTCTGCACTTGAGCTCGACTACCAAGGAGGTTGGATCAGGGATATTTTTCCCATTCCCCACATACATGATTATCCATAGGAGGACAGCACTGGTTGCAAGGGCATAGTGGCATTTGGGTTTCTGAGGTATTAAATGGGTAATACAAGGGTCCCCAAACTACGGCCCTTAGGCCGCATCCGGACCCCTGAGGCCGCATCCGGACCCCTGAGGCCATTTACCCAGCCACCTTCGGCGAGACTAGGGTTAGGCAACCACCTAGGGTGCTGCAGGAGGGGGGCACAATCTTAGTGCTTTCCCCCTTCCTTTTCCTACCCCTACCTACCTCATACCCAGCCTGGCTCCGTCTGCTGTAAAGATTAGTGTTACAGCACTCCTCACTCCCTCCCCCTGTGCACACCAATGATGTAACTACACCTAATCAGGAAGCAGTGTGGGAGGGAGTGAGGAGCGCTGTAACACTAATCTCTACAGCAAACAGAGCCAAGCAGGGGTAGAGGTAGGGACAGGGAAAAAGGGGGGGGGGGCGAGCACCAGGATAGTGCTCCCCCTTCAGAGGACATGGAGTAGGGAGGGGGTTAAACAGCACAGTGTTTGAGGGGGGTTGTGGGGCAAGTAGCACAGTGTGGGAGGACCTATAAAAGGGCAGAGAGCTGGACCTATATGGGGCAGAGAGAAGCACATTTCAGCACAGAAGCACATTTGTTTATAGTCTGGCCCACCAACAGTCTGAAGGACAGTGAACTGGCCCCCAGTGCTAAAAGTTTGGGGACCCCTGGGATAATCCATGAAAACCAGTCACACACCAGCAGAGCAGGCTGTGCCCACCTCTGACAAGATGCCTGAGCAAACAGTATGTGTGTGTTTTTGGATATTAAGGGATTTATGCAGTTTAAATTCTTCTTAGGGACTTACATTTGTGGTTCTCATTATTATCCATTTACCCCTTGGTTCCTTCCCCATTCCTGCTGCTTACAGGTAAACTCCTGTGTAGCTAGTTTTGTGAGGATGGAAGAGCTCTGACAGTGACATTGAGATTTGATAGAGAAAAGTTTTATATAGTCACAACATTGTTAGGTGTGTTTCTGCTGCTTACTTGAAGGAGGACAAATTTTATTTATTGGAGCACAAACAAATACCAGGAAGTGAAAGCTTTGATTGGCTGCATCTGTCAGACACAACTGCTTTTTAGAAGTTGAGCATCTGTCCTCTAATACGTGAGAACACACATGATTATTGCAGATCAGCCCTGTGCAATGTTTTTAATTTAACCTTTTCACCCATGTGGTAATTCAGTAAAATCCATTTTAAACGTTTTTGGAGTGCCGGAAAAGTTTTTTTGAATTTTGCTTGAAAGCCATTTGTCAGACCAGGCACAACTTCACTTTCGAGAGCTAGAATTGCTGTTTCTTCCTTCTTCACACAGCCAGTATGAGTGCACGATATTGTGATTGGCTGAAATTCAGTCATATCTCAGTCTTTTCTCCCTTGAATTACTTCAACAGATATGCAGATATACTTAGAAGAGCAAGGACTGAGCTTCAAATCCTGATAATTGGCGGTCAACCAATAGAATCCTTTAAGTATGTCAGACCACCACCAGATTTGTCTCTTTTACAGTCTTTGATGAGAACACTACAGTTTATCATAGGCAGACCAAGTCTACTGGGGGTAGTCATATATGAACAGTTTCAGTCTGGGGGCACCAGTTCAGAGTCACCTGCAGAACTGGCCTAGCATGCAATAATCTCTCAAGTTTGGAAGGGAGGGTGCGAGTTAACACCTAATCATTCCTCCCAGGAAACACTACTACTACACAGATCATAACGGGTTGTACAACCACATTGTCGTTTTTCATACTACTGTGTTTGATGCAAGTCATCTGAGCAGATTGAAAGTGCTTTACATTGTAATTACATTCTTTTGCGCTTTGATCTCTGCAACTACATTATGCGTTACATTTATGAATTGTAGTATGCTGCAAATTTTGATGTATTTAAATGAGTTTGTATGACCCATCCATCCCTATGCATCATTATGGTTTTGCATGCTTAATCACACTGCTGTTCAGTAGTATACTACCATAGTGTTTTTATTTTGGCAGATTGTGAAAGCTGGCTAGTATAACAGTATACAAAGGGATTTAAAATATATATATATATAAAACATGCCTGAAATATTGGTAGCTTCATGCTTATCTGATTTTTCGCAGCTACTGGGAAAAGAGGCTAATTAACGAAGAGAAGGAGCTACTCCTGCCTTTGAGTATTCGCTCATGGAGGGTCTCCCATTATTAATAAATGAACACAACCTCATTGATTGAATGGGTGGCCTTATGAAACTAGGAACAAAAAAAAAAAAAGACATATCATGGATGGTTTTAAACTGAAATGCGTACAGCTTTGCACCATAGCAATCAGTTAATGCACCTCAAAATTTAATATGCATGCAAGATTTTCATGGACAAATGAACCTTGGAGATGAACCACACTCACACTTAATAAACTGATATGGCATCTCGAGGAAGAGGAAATCGCATGTGTTGAAACCTGTCTATTTACTTTGCATGTTTAAATTCACAGACCACAGAAAAAAAAGACCATTACTAACATCTGAGTGCAAGGAACTAGGCTGTTGTTACCTATCTTGTTATGCTAACATTAATGTTGTTCTAGTATGGTTTACAAAAACTTGAAACTCTATGAAGTCAAATAATATTTCAAGGAAAATATTTAGAAATCAAGTGTGGGGAACTAGTCAAATGATTGGGGAGCAGGTAGCATGTTTTAACCAGTGAAATTCCTAAGTATAGCAACAACCACCCCTTTAACATCCAAGCAGACAGTTGTGCAGCAGTTTTCCTTTAAACACAATTCATGTAACATTTAATGTTGATAAAAAGTCAGAACAAAATAAACAGTTGTTTTACTCACAACACCGGTATCAATGCTCTGGTCACCTCTTAGCAGCATCTGATACGGAAAATGGCAGTCTTTATCCAGCAGCAGTCTCTGTCCCTCTCCACATAACACAGCAGCACAGCATAGGGCCACAACAATACCACAGGAACCCAGGGAATTGGGAAACCTTAGCCCTTGACCTCAGGACCCTGACTGAGATCAGGATGTCTACCTCACTCTCTGGGGCTACCCCTTCACTTACTCCTGTCATGACTTTGGGCTATCGTTCTTCTAGCATCTACACTGGCATGCACTATTGTGCCCTATATCAGCAACTACCCCTATGCTTACCTCTAAGCTAGGTCCAGTCTTTTTCCACAGGACTCCCTCCTGTAACATCCCCTAGGACCATCTACCCCAGGGAAGGTCTTTACTCTCTCAGGACCACAGCTATAACAATAGCTCTGCAGGACACCTTTTGCCCTAGGGCACGCCTAGAGGTTTCCTACCCCCAGGAACCCTTTAACACACAGAAATACCTCTCACTGGGTGAAACCTCCCCTCCAGCAAGCTCGGGAAGAATGAACACTTTTCACTAAGAGGCAAACTCTCTATAAAGCCCCTTAATTAGTAACTCATGCTCACCTGAGACAAAGGTGAGATTTCTGGATTAACTTTTCCAGAACTGGCTGCTGCTTTCTCTATACTATTTGCTGCATACAATGTCATCCAGAACAAGGAAAAATACATCACAAAATACACATTACAATCACTTCACAATATACCATTTTACACGAAATCGGTGACATTCTATCCTAGTCTGCTAGTATAGTCTGAAGTATACTGTATAGGGGATAACATTTCTGGATTTGAAGGTTTACCTTAAGATTCACCATGCAGTGCAAGTATTTCTGTGGGGTTATGCAGTTACTTAACACTCCTTTTGTACTTGCATCATTCTGTGCACAGTAGTTTTACACATTAGTGAGTGCTGTAAGGCTAGGGCCACATTGGCTACTTTGTAGCTGAGGTGGAAAAAACTGTGAATAGCTTCCTATGAAATAAACCACATAGACCACTTTGGTTTGCATGAAATACAATAATGAGCCTAATTAAAATAAGCTCGGCTACAAAACAGCTAGTGTGGCCTTGGCCTAAAGGAAACATTGTTTTAGAGACATTAACTGATATTTCAGATAAAAATTAAAAGGTTTTAAATGTGTTCCTGTAAACACTGCTTTTTGGTTTACAGATATTGCTGCTCCCAAGCCTAAAATCACCCTTATGCACTTTTAAAAGAGAACATATTCAATAACAAATTTAGGAGGTTAATTAGTCCTAAAATTTATCAGTACCCTAACAGTCCTTTTATTTTATTGGTGAGGCTGCCATTGTGTAATATAGTGAATAGTCTTAGCCTATGGTCAAAACAGAACAGTTTGTAAAATGTATTTATGTATAAAATATACTTTTTTGAGTTTTAGCAACGTGTTTTATTAATAAACTATTTTTTAAAATTACAATTTTTGTTGCCTCTTTCATTTGAGGACTAAATAGTCTTTTCAAATCCTCTTCTATACCTCCCTCCCTTTGTTGCTTTGCAAAGTGCTTTTTTATTTTGCTGCTTTTTGACTAGATTTGTGAGTATTAGAGCTCTTAATTTCTGATATCACTGATACTGGTGAAACGGAAAACTCTCTAAATTCGCTAAATTGACTTACTCATTTCTCTTTTATAGGAACATAATTTAAGTAAGTGAATAGTGACACTTTTAGGCAGAAGATTTAAATTTTCATATACTGTACCTGTTTACTCTAAAATCATAAAAAATGGGCTTTCCCATTTTGCAAGTCTGTATTTTTTTAAAAATACCTTGCTAATTTAGTTTTATTAATATAAATTTTATCAATGAGAGCCTTTATAGAGTTATTGCAACTCTAACACAAGGGCACACGATTCATGTCTAATATCTATGGCAATCAATAGAAATTTCTAACATCATAACCTCATTCTCAAAACAAATAGCCAGGCTAAAGTTTATATTTTATATATATATATATATATATATATATATATATATAAATATAATTTAAATCTCCACCATGGTTACACAGGAGAAATGATTGCCCATTGTTGTTTTGGGCTGTATTTAAAATTAAGGTAATGATTGCATTTCTCCCTCCGTACCATCTTCCACCTACCCAGTATTAAAAACTATGAACAAAATGTCCTAGTCGAATGCTCAACATGTCTTTCAGCTGCAAACACTTCAATGTGAAAACACCAACCTCAGGAGGCAGGCTACAACCAATCTATATCAGGTTTCTTCTGGGTCAGAGTACACCGATCTCTCCAACCCACCTTCCTTAAAGAGACGTCCATCAGCTCGGAGTAGCAGGCCCATGTCTATGTATGAGACTGGATCAGTTCAGAAAACCTACCTCCCAATCGGAGAAGTAACTTACCCAGAAGAGACCATTAACAGACTGCAGCCTTTTACACCACATGTAAGTGTTAGTGCATTTGCCATTTTTTGCATGCTTTGCTTCCGTTTTGATTGCTTTCCCCAGTTTCATGATCCTTTGTTTTGTGTGTCTTTTTAAAATGTGTTATTAAAGCATTCATTTTATTGACTTTATACTTAAAATGTATGGTCCATTTTTTATGAATGTTACCAGTTTTTGCATTTTCACATATTTTACACTTTCATTTTCACTGCACTTTCAGGGCATTAAAATGATGTTATGACAGTTAGCAATAAAATAGCAAAAAAAAAAAATAAAAAATATACCTTTAAACAGCATTTCTCTCATCTTCCCTGTCAGCCTGCCTTTTCTTTCCCTAGTGTCAGGTGGGCAGGGCTAAAGAATAATTGGCATTATAATTCTTCCAATCAGATCCTTTAAATCATGATCTAGCAGGTATCTGATTGGCGGAGCTATAATGTCAATCATCTTTTAGCCCCACCCACCCAACACGGGAAAGAAAAGGCAGTCTGACAGGGAAGATGACAGAGCAGCTGTTTAAAGGTACATTTTAAAAAAAAATACATGTATATTTACAAAACATTTATTTCATTAGTCCAACCTACATTAGTATTAGTGTCTTGAGGTGACAGGTGTACTTTAAACTGATCACACATGGATGATTAGAGATAATTAATTTCTTTTATGTGTTTTTTATTTTCCTGACAACAGACTGGAAAAGAATGCATAAATATCTGTTTTTGTAGATCCCCAGTTATTTAACTATGAAATATTACTAAATTAAGTGCAAACTAATTTTAATATTAATTCAGCCCCTTGTGCTAAAAGTGACCTGTGGTTATCTTTTTACATTAATATATAGTGATACACACCAGCATATTCATGTCTTATAAAAACCTGACTGTATTAATATATGTAAAATGTGGATGTTCAGCCACATTTGCTTGAAATGCTGCAATTACAATACAAAAAATGTTTTTAGGCAGCGTTTTAACATATTAAACATGTTTGAAAAGTTTCAAACATTTTGAAAAACAGAAAAACGTTAAATTGGATAGGCATACAATGGGCTACTAAAATGCTTTGTTATTGTATGTAGTTTCATTATGCAGCACAAGCTATGTCCTCTTCTATTAGCAGAACTAATGGGGGTTACTGGGGGTACTGTGTAGAGAGTCCTGTCAACCCTGCAGTCTGGGAGCCCCACCAACCAGTCATATTTGGGTTTTAAAGTACTAAACAATTCAATTGATGGCCTACTGGACACTGAGCAATGTTTCTGTGATGTTTTCAAGTGTAACTTGGATATGTAAAATAAGGCACTTTAAAGGAGAATTGTAGTCAGATTACATCTTTATATATGCAGTACTATATCTTAGTGAGAAGCATTTTCCCCAGTAGATGTTTCATCTGAAGCTGAATGATTTATTACACAGCACAAGTTAGCTTTCCTCTAAAATCTCCTGCATTCCAGGAATGTAAACAAGCATGTCTGATGAGACCAAAAGGTCAGCACATTGCTTAACCAATAGTAGTCAGGCAGCTTTTTCTTCTAATGTTTAGCAGTTATATCACACACATTTCCTGGTGCGAGAGTTTTCTAGTGCTGTGTAATAAAACATCCTACTTCACATGAAACATCTACAGGGGAGAAATGCTTCTCATTAAGGTATAGTACTGCATATGTAAAAATGTAATATGAATATACTTCTCCTTCAATGTTAATGAGTACCTTTTACCATGATTTTTGAAGGCGGACCTACTAAGAATGCCCTTTTTTTTTTTTTTCTTTACCATTTTCAGCTTCTTCTGCAGTTGTGGAAATGCATACTTTACTTCACTGGTAAAGTTCCTAGAATAAAAATATTGACCCCCAATAAATGTTTTGAATCTATTTCTGATGCTCACAACAGTTAGCTTATTAAACATACACACAAATGCTCATATTGAAAGTGTGAGTGTTAAATTAGGGAAAAACACACAAAAAAAATTTACATAATGCACACACCTACTGCACTTTAAAAATGTTTAATTATTTCTTACAAAAATTTTTTTATTATTTCAGATATATTTTGAACTTTAATATGAATTTTCTGATATTAAATAGAAAATGGCACTGCGTGGGTTATATGTATATGCAGTAGCGGCTCTGGCCCTATTGGCGCCCTAGGCAACCCCCCACCTGGTGCCCCTCCTTGCCCCGCACCCCCCACTCACCTTGTGCAACATCGCTAGTTAAAAAAAAAAATGCACGTGAGCGCCCCCCTGTACACCCGGCGCCCCTAGCATCTGCCTATACTGCTTAAATGGGAGAGCCGGCCCTGTGTATATGTATCAGGTCAATTCCATCTACAGTTAACATCAAAGGTAACATTTTTAATTGTATTGGTTTTGAAATACTACCACAGACAAAAATTGTGGCACATTCGCAAAATAGTGATCAGGGGCAGGGCTCCAGCAACCCCCACTACTCACAGGAAAGAAAGGACACTGCTGCTCAACTTTGTGCTATGGGGGACCCCCATTTATTGTGGAGTGCACAAAAGAACCACAACGTTTCAGGAGGCGTTAACCTCCCTTCATCAGGTGTTAGGCAATATTTGATGTTCTGGAACTTGTATTTAATATACTGATTAAGTTTACTCCCATTAAAATAAATTAAACAATCATGTATGAAATTCTATTCTTGTGCTTTAAAAAGATAACTAGTTGCAAAGAAGATTTTAATAAATAACTTGAGTCAGTGTATTACATAGAGTCCTACAGAATTAGTGAATTTGTAATGTGTAATAGCAGAAATAAGAGTTTATTTTACTTTCTCTGTTATTTGCTCTAGAAATACCTATTAACAGTTGTGAAAAAGGGACTTCCAGTAGAAGAGGTTCATGTAATCTTAGAGTAGCCTGCAGATGAGGATTTCCTTTGGTATTTAATCAACCTGGTTCTAAATATCTGAGCTCTTGTCCAAGTAATCTCAATGTATGGTCAACCCTATTCCATAAACCCAAACGTTAACTGTTTATCATTGATGTGTTGCCTCTTTACCCATTCCAGCCTTATTGTCCTTGAACTTCTTTAAAAAAATTTTTGGGGTATCTCGAGTGTTTTTCTTTTTCCCCCTTCAGATCGGGAGGAGTACATTTGTGAGCTCCTCTTCATCCCTGCCTTCCTTCCCCTCCACTCTTTCCTGGTCAAGAGATGAAAGCACACGAAGGGTTAAGTACCTTCCTATTTAGATCTGCACCATGGAGGCCTTGGCTCTCTCCATGGGAGCCTCTTCTCTCTTTCCTTTTGCCCTGTCTGCTAACAGCCCATTATCTCTGCATGAAGCAGCATTGCCCATCATAACATCATTAAATTCATTTACACCTTACATCCATGTAATGCTACCAGCACGATGATCACTTTAACAAAAGTCACTTTTGTTTAATTTGCAACTTGCCTATTAAGGCAAAAATGCTACCTGATAGTTTTTCTTTTTTGAAATGGTTGAACTGCATTTTAGTTCCACAGGTTTAAAAATTCCAGGAGCTAAGGTAAGCACATACATCTTGATAGATTGGCTTTTGGTTCCATTATGGAACACTGCTTGTGGCCAAAGTGGTGTAGTCTACATAAAAGTAATTCCAGAGTGATTGATTGTAATGGTGGCTAAGTGAGAGGCATTGTTTCTTTGCGTTGCTGAGGCCTTAAGGTCCATTTCAGGCTCTATCAGTATAGCAGCTAAGACACACAAGGGTTTCCTCCTTAAGTTCCAAGAAATCTACTGGAAAGGTATTTGAATTAAGGCTAAAATTTCAAGCTATGTGCTGGTGTTGGAAAGTTAGATTGTAAGTTCTTCTGGGGCACAAACTGATGGAATGGTTAATAGGATGCTGAAGAGACAACCTTGCTGGGATGCGCTGGGAAAAAATGAGGAGATCCTA
>WMED01026407.1:0-10818 GCA_019650415.1 Pipa parva
CAGTAAGTACAGAAAAAGAGAGAATCCCATTTTGTAAAGACATCTAGTTATTCCTACATAGCACTTGTGATATGCCATCTTTGAATATTTGAATTCTGAGTTTATATTGATTTGTGTTCCCTTTTTCTCTGTCATGGATGCAGCCATTTTTTAATCCATTATTTAAACAAACCCCTGTTAATTGTTTTCTTTGGAAATTAAGAAACTACATATTCATCATATTCATGTGAAGTACCCAGAAAGCCCAACTTATAAAAGATGACTGCAACAAGCATTGGGAAAAACACAAATAAATAAATAAAAAAATAAGGAGTAACTACCATGGCAATCCAAATAGAAATGTTCTTATTTATTGTGGTGTTATTGGCAGTGCTGGACTGGGTCACCAGGACACAAGGAAAACACTTGGTGGACCCTCCTGGAGTTTTAAACTGCACCATAATGTTTCTTGGCGGGGAGTGCCAGTTAGATAGGGGTTTGGAGAAAAATATAGGGTTAGAATATAATTAAATCATAGAGACTGAATAGGAGAATGATGAGGTAAGAAAAAAATATTTGCTTAGTGGCTCCTGATCTCTTGTGTCCTGGTGGGTCCAACATTGGTTATTGGCCCTTTAAATGTGATGTAAAGAGAGAAATGATTCAGGATGTGTGCTTCATGTAGGAAATACCTCTCTTCAAGTCCAGAAATTTATATTATATACTATTTTTTCCACCACTTTGGAAATATATAGCACAGATAAAACACTGATTTAGATTAAAGATAGATTACACATGTTGCATTCTGCTCTGTGTGAATAGATGAAGCTGTTTGTTTTGAAGCAAATGCTGTGGTTTGTGCCATTTAAAAGACTTTGGAAATAACAACTGTTCTAGCAGAGATACTCTGTTGATTTGATTTCTAGCCAGTTTATAAGGCTTGTGCAGAAATTTTTATGGAATCTTTAACTTTCTCACTCGCATAGCGATACCTGTAATGGTGCCAGAACCTCCCATAGATATTGATTAAATCATATAACTCCTCTTGTCCTTGACAAAGACCTTGATGTATATTGCAGCTCAGAAGTATAAGGTTGGGGAGGGTGCTCAGTTTAAAAACAGAAAATCATAATATAAGTAAAGTCACTTAAAATAATTACCCATTATTGAGTGCAGATTAATTTTAAGCATTATATTGGAATTTGACGTCTTATGACTGTAGTCCACAGTTGAAATTTTATTTGAGGGGGCAGGTACTGTAGGAGCATGGCAGTGTAATAGAGAGGGAATCAGTACTGACAAATACTGTCTGAAGTTTATTTCACATTTTCAGCTTAGTCAGACCCACTCAGTAGGACCAACTGCTAAACTGCAAAGACTTCCCATTGTTTTCCTAGCAGTTTTATTTTAGCTGTGCTATCAGTTTGTATGAATACAAGTGCCATAAAAGCAGTGGGATGCCTGCATGCAAACTGTTGGATCTACAGAGAAGGTATGATTAAGCTCTAGATATGAGAGCCCTCATAGTCTCAGTGACATATTGACATTGTCACATACAGGCACGCATACTTTCTCTCTCACAGACTCGTGTTGTCTCATGCAGACACAGTTTCACTCATGTCTGCATGTAAAACTGTTCACATGCAGACAAGCAATCTCTCACATAATCTCATATACGGTATGCAAAATCACACACAGTCCCACACAGTCACCCATTGTACTAAATGCTGTCTAATGCATACAGTCACACATATAGACCTACTGTCAGGATCAGTCAACCAAATATAGGGTGGACTAAGGGGTTGCAGCACTGATCCCCAGTGGACTTGGCGCAAGCTAATTCCAGGGCGCTGAGTCTAAGAAGCCCCCCTAGTCTTCGCCTTTGACCCCCGCAAGGAGGTATGGGCTTTGCTGCCGGGAACTCCCAGGTCGCGGCCCCTAGGGTAGCTGTCCACTGGTGGAAAGGATTGAGCAAGAATTGTTGTCTAGTACAGTACGAAGCAAAGGTAGGGGCAGGCAACAAGCAGAATAGTCTGATCCATAGCAGAGGTCATGACAGGCAGCAATCAAGGATAGTCAAGAAAACAGGCTGAGGTCATACACAGTATAAACAGAAATTCAGACAGAAATGCACCCAAGAAAAACTAACAAGGTTCTATAATTGGGCTCAGGTATGCCTTCTAAAGGGGTAGTGACGGGAACGTGACAGCGACGGAACTGACGCTTTGCGACTGTGACAGAACCTAGTCAGAATTACATAAAATGTGATGGAACCAAGTTCGAATTGCGGAAGCACGACAGGATCACGTGACTATGATGCAACTGTGTGAATGTGATGCAACCGTAATGCCAGGTGAGTCAAACTCCTGACACCTACACTGTTTCTCTTACACAGTTTCACAAAGTCTCTTGCATACACACTTTCACACACAATCTCTCACCCACTCTTGCATGATCTCTTATGTCACACATTGTTTCTCTCTCCCACATAGCCTCACTTGTCATACATAGTCTCTTACACACACACACAATCATACACAGATTCTCTTACACAACTATACACATACCATCACACACATGCATTATGTCTCATGCAAATACTCTCTCTCCCACACACACATACATATACAGGGGGTTATTCACTAAGGTGCGAATTCGACTGTTGAATTCGCAAACAGCAGATTTCCATTGCAAATCCGCTACAATTTCCCCATTGTAAAGTCGTGACAATTTTCCCATAATAAAGTTGTGACAATTTTCCTATAATAAAGTCGTGACTGCGACAATATTTTCATTATAAAGACGTGACCGCGCCAAATTGCGACTGTCTTTATCTGGCAAATTCGCACCTATACGCAACAATTCGGACTTTAGTGAATAACCCTCACAGTCTCACATACACTATATTGCAGTGATGGTGAACCTATGGCACGCTGGCTGTGGCCACCGCTGTCTTCAGAGCAGGCCGCGGACCCAACAATTTCTGGTTGTATCCGTGGCCTACGCTGAAGGAGCGATCACTCACTGGGGGGCGCGCCTCCCCAACACAGGCGCAATTACATCACTCATCAGTACCGACACTTGGGGGGGATGGTGCTGGTGAGTGACGTCACCTTTTTGGCAATCAGTGCCAAAAGGGTTCACCGTCATTGCTATATTCCATACACAATGCGACAACACAATCTCATACATACATTTTTTTCTTACTTGTTGCACTTCCATATTTCTTATCTCTATAGGATTAGATTGCACTATTCAAAATGATTTTTTAATGACCTCAGATTTTAGAGTGCTCCTGATGCTTCCTCCAACACTTCCTGCACAGCATGCTGGCTGACTGAGAAGCCAGCACGCAGCTCCTTCTTCTCCTTCCCCGGCTTCATACATCATCACGCTCATTGTGGGAGCGTTCTCATTGTCCCCCGCAATGAACATGATGATGTTTAAGCCCTGGAACACCCGACATGTAACAGTGTGGGAGGAGCTGCATCGCTGGCTGCCAGTCAGCCAGTGCTGTGAAGAAGCGTCGGGGGAAGCATCGGGAGCCGACTAACAGCTCATGCTGTCACTGTAATCAATCGGCTCAGCATAAGGTAGGTATTTTAACACTTTTTTATTTTTTGACTTTAGTTCTCCTTTAAATATTTCAGATACAATCCATAAATTATTATATGATTAAATTTATGGACATCAATAAAATCTGGATAAAATGAGGTAGTTCTAGCAATGTTTTTTTTTGTAATTTTGCCTAGTATTTAGTTCCCCCTTTAAGTCTTGATTTGTAACCACCAGCTACTACCTGTTTCTTTCTGAAGATTTAGTACTAATATCTGGGGAAATGGTTACAATATGAGTTAAACTGTCATCAAAAGATCACATGTACATAACCTCAATAATATATTCAATGTGCTAGTGTGTATTAATCTTGTATAATGATATATCATGTCTTGCTTGGGTTAATGTGTTATTTTGTTTCTGCTGTTGAAGTAACTTGTAGAAGAAAGACAAGTGTAACAAAGACTGTAGCTGCTGGTGGAATTTAATAAATGGTGTGATATTAATGATCTGGCACTGTGCATCTAACACTGCGGACAACTGAGAATAGACTCTTACCAACGCTTCTGAACAGGAAATAACGATATCAAATCAATAGCTATACTGCCGTATGGAATTAAAAAAAATGTCTTATCAGAAGTATGTAATTACCTTTACTGCTACCTAACATGTTCTGAAGAAACAGGGGGTCTTTTCTTCACAGACTGGGTAGGATATGATTTATATGAAGAATGTAAACATTATTGTGACATAGTAATGGAGTAACAAAATATGTTCTCTTTAAAAAGCTCTTGATAGGCATCAGTGTAAAACCACTTAATTATAAGAACATCTGTGTTGCTGATGATGGCTACTGGTCAGTAGAGTGGGGATTTCACATAGGTATCACTGTCCAGGAGAGCCAATAGCAGAGCAGTGCAGGGGTAGAAAAAGTTTTAGAAAAACATTGTATAAAATATACCTTGAAAGGAACAAGCTTTTCCACTGCTAAATGGCATAAGAACTAGAGGAGGCGTGAATGAGTTAGTTGTCATACAAGGGCTTAGGGTGCAGAGATGGGATTGATAGATGGATGTTGATCAACGAAATGTGTGGCTCTGGTAGCTGAACAATACAATAAATTCTTATGGACCTCAACCAGCATATAATTTTAACTAACATATATAAATTAATATAACAAAATTATAAATCGTCTGAAACCTTTGTAAATGTCTTCCAGCTTGAGTCTATATCCGATGTGATGTTTCATTTGTCATGATGCCACAGTGCTCCTCACAGCAACAATACAAGAAGTTCATGGACCTAATTTTCCATTGAAGGCCTTGTGTAATGTTAGCATTAATGCAATATGATGGGTTAACACTTTTCTGTTTGACATAAATCTGTATGGTACAAGGCTGAATAATGGAAACATGATCTTGATCAATCATTTGTTCATCATTACTTTAAGTAGTCAATCCAATGATGTTTCCTCATAATGCACTTTGCTTTTTAATCTATTCTCTCTGTCTCTAGACAATGTAGAAAAGACATTAGTTACATTGCTTCTTTAACCGGGTCATAAATTAGAGGAGAAAAGATTTAATTAGTCTTTAAAACATTCACACTCTGTCATTCCAGTCTTTTTAATCTCACAGTCCCTTTACACTGATTTCTTTTTAGCTACTTCCTAGAAACACTAAAGTCTCTGCGACATCTTTTAGCAAAACCTTTCTCTGACAAGTTGTAATTTTTGTGCGATCTTTCTTGCAGTGGTAGCAATTGTGATTTTTCAAAGGGAAAGTATTTCACAATGACCAAGTTGTCAAAAAGATTGTGGGTAAAACTGTAGGACAATCACAGTAAAATTATTAATGTAAAGTCATTTGTTCTGTCTACACAGTGGTTGTCTTTTAGTAACATGGTGGACTAATTTGTACATCTCTAAATAGATACCATCAAACCCACATAGAAGGAAAAAAGTCAAAGGAATTGAGTGTGCTTTAATATCTTACTTATGAGGAAACATGATTTACAAGAAGTTCAAGCAGTTTTTTGTATAATCAGCTTTGAAAAGGTTACACAAGTATGTTGCTAACTTGCTTATTTTTCCTGAAATGTGAAGCAGAAGCAGGAAAACCACTTTAAAATTATAATCAAGGCTTTTCAAATCTGACACTGAGAAGTAATGGAGGCCTAGTTGGTTTTTTTTCTTGAAATTAATCTTCATTTTGTAGGTTTCTCAACAATTTATTTACATTGCTTGTCACATTGCTTGTCATAGAATGAACAATAGGCTAAATTTCTGCTTATACTACATACAGCTCACACAATCCTGGCTGTTAAAGATGTTTGAAATTGCTGTTAAGTAACATATGGAGGGGCCACAGATTGGCCAACCCTGTACTAACTAAACCTTGTAGGCAAATATTGAATCCTGTTTTGAAGCACCAGAATGCCTTGTACAACAATATTTCAAAGGCAACAGAAAACTATAAATGAATAACGGAGACTCAGAACACTGTGTCCTTTAGGGAAAATCGTAAGATGCATTATACAATGCACTGTACAAAATCACAAGACTACTGGACAGAAAAAAGCAGATTATAGTAATAACATCTTATCGTTAGCAGAAGACTTTCTGAACATTATGATGCAATATTGTGGAATCTTCTAGCATTCATCATATGGTTCACAAGCCACTACAAATATTTTAAGGATAGAATAAACATTTCTAGAACTGGTCTACATATATTAAACTAAAAAGTGATCATATTGAACCATCTGTGACGTGCAGGCATTTTTTCCTGCCACCTTCATAATGCTTAATCAAATATTGTTTTGTATTATTTTTTTAATCAATCAGCTCTTCATCTGCCAGTAGGCTAATTTTATAGACCTAATTTGTTTTGGTTACTGCTTAATTAAATGGAAACTAAGCAGAAATATGTTTTTACTTTTAGTTTTCTCTCTATTACCTTCTAACAAATGCTGTGATTATAGAGATAAGAGCTTGTAAATATATACTATATTCTCTTAGCAGTTTAAGAGATGGGAGGAGCAAAATATATTATGGGGGAGTCCTTAGTTAAAGGACCAGTAACACTAGAAAAATGAAAAAACTTACTTGGATTATCATGACAGTTATTCCTACATGGATTTGGTATCTATTATTTTGAGTTTATTTTTCTTCCTTGGGGTTGTAGCCAACTTTTATTTGTTAGGTAAACAAACCCCTGTCTAGTCCTGTTGTTTCCATTAATGCATATTCATGAAGTTCCCCAGAAAGTTCTATTGACAGAGAGATAGAGAGAAACAACACAAACCAATAAAAATGAGGAATTCACGTTGTATGATGTGAGTACTTTTTACAAGTACTCAGTTGGAAGAGCCATGAATGCCCAGATAGCAGTTTTCTGTTTTTAGTGTTACTGGTCCTTTAAAAAAAATCCTCCACAAACAGAAGGCATGTTGTATACAGTTTTTGACACATTTTGCATAAATGTGCATTAAATAAATGTTTTAAAAAGTATTGTAGAAAAGAAGAAAAAAAGCCTTGTTATTAATAAAATATCTTTCCCATGCACTTAAACTCAAACAATAGTGCCTTTTGTCTGAGAGGTCATCAGCAGTCACAATGCCATTTAGAGACTAGTCTGTGTTCAAGTTTAACTTGAACATAATCTAATTCCCTTGTATAAAAGCTACAGAAATGCTTCAGATGTCATGTAAACAGTCTTTCAAGCCCTTCACTGCATGTGTCACTTTGAGAATAATAAAGTAGAAAATAAGGCATGGACTATGTGAGTTTCAATTCAGGGCAGCCCACGTTGTATAAAAAAATGACTAGTTGTGTATAATGTCCAAGCTGGGTGTCACTGAGTTCACAATGTGGTATGTTGGGAATTTATATATAGAGTATATAAAAAAGATGAAGATGAAAACCCACACTGTAAAGGACAAGTAGATTTCTTCTGATTTGGTTGTATCCTACGACATAATGAAACAGAATGATATGTAAATGTTTGGAGCTTTTGTCTAATGGAACATATAAACATTAAATGGATCATGCAAATTAAGTAAATTAGTAAATTAATTTAATTAAATTAGTAAATTAAGGCAGTGGTATATAACAACAGGGGTCGAAATGGTCCTGGACCCCAGGGGGCATGCACCCTCTGCTGTGACCGATGGAAACTCGGCAGCATCTGCCCCTGCTTCCCCCTGTATCCTGGTAAGTTCTTTTAACTTGATCCATGGGGGAAAGTTGTGCAGGAGGGGGCATTATGGGGGAGATGTAACCCTAGTGTTAATCCTACATAGGGGCTTATTCTCTAAAGTCCAAACTGTTGCGTAAATGTGTGAGTTCGCCTGGTAAACACAGTCGCAATAGACTGCCACTGACAGTCACTTCTTTATAATGAGAATATTGTCGCAGTTGCGGCTTTACAATGGGAGAATTGCCGCATTTGCGGATTTGCTATGGAAATCCGCTGTTTGAGAATTCAGACTTTAGTGAATAACCCCCATAGTTATGCCACTGTTAATAATTTTGCTGCATTTGAGATTCTTTCAGATTTTTGGGGCACTTAATGAATATTAAGTGCCCAAAATCTATAGCTTAATGGGACTGGGTGGGGCTTGTTTAACCAATACATACAATATTTGCTGTCAGTAAAGATAAAAATAGACAAATCAGTAGCATGAATTTAACTTCAAAGGTGACATTTTTACAAGTGCTCTGTTTAAATAATCTAAATGAGAATTTTTATTTGTCTGGTGTTACTGGTCTTTCAATGGGAGTGCCAAATGGCACCTTGTTATCAAAATTTATTGCTGAATAATGGTAATCGAATCTGTCATCAATCATGATTTGACTACTGGCCAGAGAATGCCATATGGTCGCTTTTATTATCTTTATTAAAAATTAACAATCTGTGTGCATTATTTCTATGCATTTGCTGTACTATATACAGATACTGCTTTCTCTGTACATATAGCATATGCATAGAAATAATGATTAAGCAAAAAAGGCATATTTTATGTAAAAAAAAGTTTATTTTAATTTTCTAAGCTGAAAAAAATTGATTCTGCGACCATGGAAAAAGTAACATATAGTTTATTGTTGTTAGTTTTCAGAAAGTTTCAGATATAATTATGGACAAGTAGGACTGCTGCTGTTTGGTCTGAGAGCCGATCATGCAATTAACCGTGCAAACTTCTGCATTGCATTAGAAAAATAAAAAGTGATTTCCATAGCAACCAAAATAAGCACTGCTTCTCCTGACCTGAATACATATCACAGTTTGCTCACGGATGATTGCTGAACCATCAGTAGGTACAGATCAAGCCAAAAATGTAAAGTGGACTGTTTCTTTGACTAAATCATTTTGAAATAAGTTTAAGGCAGATTGCACAGCTTCAATCTAAAAAAAAAAACACTTAAAGAACCAATATCGCCCAGATAATAAATGACACATTAAACTTAGGTGGTTATATTACCCATGACTCTGAGTTGCTTACTTCATAGTTGTTTGTTCTAAGTGTTGGTGCCTGATGGTGGTACAGAAGAAGGAGGGTATATCTAGAAGCAATAGTCACCTTACCTGCTGGCAACTTCTGTTTATATGCTAATGGCGAGAACATGTTTGGAGGGGTAATTTCAGTAAAAGGGATGATAGTAGGTACTGAATTAAATGATTCCCAAACCTTTGTACTTGATACAATTTAATTTTCTTTTGTTCTCTAATCTGTATTCAGCAAATAAATGCACATTAAAATGTGCATAAAATATTTATTGTTTAAGTTTGTTCACTGAGGTGGTTGGCTTATTTTCAAATAAAAAAACAGTAAAACATATAACATAAAAATGTAATTTTAATTTAGAGGTCCTTGTATAAAAGCAATACAAAATGGGTTTTAATTCAGAATACTGGATTTAGATTCCTGGCGACAGTACAGAGAATCAATGCTGCATGTAATGTTCCAGAAATCCTTGCTTGTTCTCGGAAGTAGGAACTTAGGAATCTCCAATTCTAGGACCTCCCATCTCCTTGGTGCTGGGCCAAGTGTGCATTTTAGAGAATGCTCTCTTCCCAGCTTATGGTGTGCACCTGATTTCACTGGGATGCATGTCATCTGCTGCAGGTAGGGGTGCTGAATAGTGCATGTTCTAAGAAGCCTTCTACCTGGTACTAAAGCAGAAGTTTGAGATCCAATTAAGCAAACCTAACAAGAAAGCTGAGCAGTAGCAGTGGGGAGAAACATACTAGCTTCAAAAATACTTCAAGTATTTACAAATATGTGCAGCTCTGCCTTTTCTTTTAGGTTTGCTTTATTGAATCCCAAACTTCCCCTTATGGAGGCAAGACGTTGATTAGGAGAAGTAGAAGGGCAATAAAAGCCTATGCAACCCGATAAATTTGACCCGGTTCTACTGATTTGGCGCTGTGGCTTTGGATGCTGAAATGCACTATCCCAGTGCTTTAAGGAGATGGGGAAAGCTAGAAATAGAGATTACAAAATTGCTTCTGATAAAGGAGAGATCTCTGAGAAATTCTGCAGCAGTGGTAAATCTCAGCCCTGCTCCACACATGCACATCTTTTTAAACACAAAATTCTCACCTATGGAATAATAGTGTGTTGAACAGCAAACAAAAATAATTCTCTGGTCCAAGGAGACATGTGGAGAAGACAAATAGCAATGCACCAGGTATTTCCTTTTATCAATTTTGTCAGTTCCTGGAGATGCCATTTTCCTACATATCCTCTTTTCTCCAAACAGGAACTATGAGGGAATATAGACCGTAGGATGTACCCAGCAAACCTTTCTGGATTATTTTTTACTATGTGGATTTGTACTGTGTGCCTGTAATGTATTTGTTTTATATTTGTGTAGAATATGTGATAATATGGCGACAAGTTTGATTTAATATATGGCGCTAATAGGAGCCTGATCTCCGCTTACAAGTTGGAAGAGCAGCAAAAGTACTAATTACTGGCGTGCCTCCACCCAGGACAGAGATTTGTTAATGGTGAATGCCCTTCCTGGGACCTGATTAACAGGGTAACAAATAATAGCAATACTCATTGTAGAAAACAATAATAATGCTTAATATATATTAAGCAATAACTTGGTATGCAAATCAAACACAGTCAAATGTAAATATCAGATATAAGATACAACAATACTGTATAAACACAGAAATTTAGGTTCGCACCCTTAAAGATAATATATGTATTGGTGCCAAATAAATATAATTGCCATCCTGGGCCCTTTGTAGATTCCCTTCAGGTAATATATAT
>WMED01026408.1:0-10818 GCA_019650415.1 Pipa parva
TTTTGGGGGTAAAATTAATGTAAGACAGGGCCTTACTTTCGGGGAAACACGGTAGCATTTTGATAATAAACTCCATGGCTAATTGGTAGTGTGGCACTTTTATAGGCATATTTATTAAATGTCAAAATATCTACCCTTTTCATCTTGTTATACCTCATTTCTTTTCTTCATTTACAAATATTTAAAAACAAAAAAAAGGCAGTTCAAAAACAATAAATGATACAATTTGTATCTTCTATTCATTTCTGCCAGTTTTGGTGCCTTTTTGGCACATTTATAACCTGTTTTCAATGCACCTTAGTTACAAATTTTTGATTTACTTCTTACTATAACATACTGTCAAAATACATTAAAAAAACATAAAAACTGTAAAAATGGTTGATATGTACTAGAGATAAAAAATTGTAGAGTGAACTGCTTTTCAGTTCATTTTGACCTCTAGTAAATAGTCTTTTAATGTTTCTCAGCTCCAACCCTGAAGTACCCCCTGATCATGCACAGATGTAATAGGAGGAGGGGCTAGGGTTAGCTGAGCTCCAAGTGCTTGTTTTTTCTTCTATTGCTGTTACTATTCTACAAAATCAGTAATCCTAAACCTGTTATTTTAACACTTAATGTACTAGGTGGCCAATAAATAGATTTTTTTAAAGTTCTTTGTGGACGGCATTGTAAGAGTTATATTGGAAATTTCTGCAATCTGCTTTATAACAAAGCTTGCAGATTTCTATATTAAGGGAGATTGCTCCCACAGTGCAGTGCAGGATGAGGTCAGTTCCTCTTCTAGGGAGGGAAGAGAAGAGACTGGATTAGTCTAGCTAGAGACAGAAGCTGTTTGTTAGTTCACTCTAGGCTAGTGAGAGTGAAAGTCAGGATATACTGTATATCTGGGCAGTATTGAGCTCCATCCAGGAGAGAGAGTGGGTTTAGTACTCTCAGGGAAGTTCTTTTATAAGGCATCTCAGTCAGGGAATAAGTGATAGCTTTAGGGCTAAGCCTTTTGGGAAAGTGCTGCAATCTATTCCTTCCAGAGAATTCCTGACTAGTGACTGCAATAACCAGTGCTCTGCTGTGAGAATTACACTACATGAACTATACGATTTATAAGTACCTGTATAAAGTTAATCCAGTTTCACTGTTATGTTATTGATAGTGATCAGTTATCAATAAACTGCTTTCATTTAATATTCACAAGAATTCCTGGCACCCAGCATTATTATTTACTAATTCCTGTCCCATATGTATTAGCGGGAGAGAAAGGTATACTGGTAGTCAAAAATAGCGCTACATTTGTTTACAGGTTCTTCTTTTACAGGTGTCCATTTAAAAGAACAGCAACACCAAATAATGAAAAGGTCTCAATTGCATTTTTAGATATTCTATATTCAGTCTGTGCTTTCAAAATTAAATTCTAGTTTTCATGCCTATGGTGAAGCCAGCATCAATACGCTGACATTTTGATTGTGTAGACCACATTAAACGATTTCACAAATTTATGTACAAACAGTAATTGTGACAAAATGTAGTTGGCGCAGTTAACGTTTGTGCAAAAAGTCATGAGGTGGCAGAAAGTGGTAGAAAGAAAATAAAAAGCAGTACATACCTGTGTTTTCATGCTGACCCTTGCATGATCTTTATCGACTTTTTGGGGGACCTTAACATTACCTATTATCAAAGGTTCCATAGAAAACAATGGGCCTTGATGGGTACCTTTTTACCTAACATTTAAACAATATGGGCGAAATTTATTAAAGGCGAAGTGATCGATCGAATTTTCAATAAAATATAATATAAATGTTTATAAATTATAAATTTCAGTAGTTACTTATTTCTACTAAATAGATGTTGTTATAGGTTGAATACTGACAGTACTATTTTACTAAGTATTTTTGCTAGATATATACAAGTATGTGTAGCCACAAAGGTTTTATTCTAAACTGTTAAGATTTTGAATGTCAGATGTAAATACATGTGTCTTAACTGATATAATTACAACTTACTGATTACATATCCATGTGTATAGTTATAGAAAAAGAGTTGAAAGTTAATATTTCCTTTTGATCTGAAGTGTTAAATGATGCATGTTTTGGAACATTGTGTTTGCATGGTTATAACCAGAGGAAGCTGTGATATACTGTGATATACTGTGATATACTGTGATATACTGTTTGAATCATATTCCATACTGGACATTTGATATTGGAATAGCAAGAAAGTGGCAGACGGAACTAAAGTGTTAAAGTAGACCCTTCATCAAAAAATGACATTGTTTAGTCTAGCATAGCATAGGATAAGGATAAGGTTGCCATATGGTTGCCACAATTATCTAATGTAATAAGGCAGTTTGTGTCCTTTTTTATGCCTGTTGCCACACATGGGGAAAATATACATTAGTCATAGGGGGCACAATTAAATTCCATGGTCAAATGTATGTGATGCAGAACATAATACTTTCCCCTCAACCTCTCCCTGGCTCTTTTCACTGGGCCCACCTGTGAAATCAGGGACCCTTGGGACATAATAAGCTTGCATCATTTATAACCTGCACAGTGACTTCTGGGAAAGGCAAGAAGAGTTGCCCAATCAGTTGTCGCAAAGTGTGCTAGTCTGTGCCAGTCACTGAGTTTCCTCCATGATTTTCAAAGGTAGTGTAGACAAGAGCAGCAGCATATTGGATCTGTGTGAGACTGTTTGATTTGCAGGAGAGTTGGTGGCATAAGGCAGTGTGAGATGTAGTGTAAGACCGGCCAGTTTGGGGGGAGTTGCTACCTACTTCATCACTGCCTATGATTTAAAGCCTATGTTATGGGGCGCAAGGAATCAGAAGAAATTAATTTTTTTAAGCCTGTCTTTTTAAGGCCTGTCTGTTTTGCCAATAAGGGGGGGGAGGGGGACTTGCCATAAGTCCGGAAGTTCCAAATGTCGGCAGAGGACTTCCGGGAGGCGGGCTTAACAGATAGCCGCACTTTTAGATTGAGCTCTACACAGACCGAGGAAAAAAGTGAAAAAGTACAAGAAAAATTAACATAAAACCGAACACAACATCAAAATCCCGTCTGAGATCATCACTTAAAGCCAAACAACATAACAAAACATACCCCGGCAGCATACACGCATCAGAAATCAGCATGCACACATAGTATCCCCCTCACATCTGATTAGCACTACACAAACTCACTTAACCCAGCAACGATCAAGCCCTAACATCAGAGACTTCCTTTTGTTGTTCCCGACATCAGAGACCGGCAGGAAACCGGAACCACGAAGGGTAACAGACTTAGAACAGCTAGAACCTAGCAAGTGGGTGCGGATGTGGGGCAAGGAAACTCCCCTTCTTCTCAGGTGGGGAATGGCAGAAAAAGTTTGAGAACCACTGCGTTAGGCCATGCCAGAGACCGGGATCCACCAGTAAATTACCTGGTATCTCGGCAGGCCGGTCTGACACTGATAACTGCTTTTAGCCTTTCCTCCTAGAATACTTATCAATAGATGCCCAATGGAATATGAAAATAAATGTAATCTCTAAAATGAACATATGAAACCATGGAAGAATATAAACTATAAAGAATGCATTTTGCAAAGCTTTGTCAAATTCTCATTACCAAAAACAATCACAGAAGTAAGAAGCCTCTAAGCTTGTTTATATGATCAAACTGATTAGTTTTCTCATCTGCTTTACAAGGTAAAGGGGCTGTACAGTTACTGATGAATGACACACAGCATCTGTGTGTTGCCTGCATACCAGTAGCAGCTGTCTACTCTGGTTACACAATTAATAATAGTAATATTTGCTCTGTTGTTGGTGAAAAGGATCAACGTAATCTCCTCATTTAAAATAATGAGAAAGAGGATACAGCAAATATATCGGCATGTTTCTTCCTCTCATTCTTATGCAAGATATAAATAATTCAAATTAAGAGGTTTTGCACTGCATTAAATATTTTGTTTATAGAAGATAGATGTACAAAAGTACACATTATCACACAATTATTGCACAGTTAATTTCTAGTTTGGCAATTTTAAATTACATAATGATATGCAATTTCAATCTATTTTTTATTTTATTAAATGTCTTTGATGTAAACATGTTCTAAAATGAATTCACCTTACACTTAACATTTATAGTTTCAGCCTATTGCCCCTTTCATATTCCTACATATCGAAGTTAGGATGATGAGATTTGTAAAATAGTCACCACTGCAGACAGTGCACACTGCCAACCATTCATTTTAAATGGACAATACCTGTGTTTCCCTCTTGCAGATACTGCAGTAAAATTTCCCCTATTTGAATGCAAGGAGATGCAGTAAATACACAAATTCAGCAATTGAGTATTATGCAATATAAGGCCGGGTTCACACAAGTGCATATACACTACATTAAAAACAAACAAACAAAAAAAAAAAACGCGCGACAAACCCCCATTGCAATTATCTGCTCCGGCCACACTAGCATTAATGCGCATGAACACACTACAGAATGCTGCTTGCAGCGTATTTGCAGAGGGTATGGATGCAACGCAAAGAATGCGAGCAGATAGAAGCTGGGAACGCCAAAGGAGCGTTCACACTGCATCGGGTGAGTACAATAGAAAAGCGCATCCTGAAGAAACTGGCCTAAATTTTCTGGTGTATTATCGGGATACACTTTTCTAAAATCGCCGCAGATAAAAGTACTAGTCTGGCCCCAGCCTAAAGAGGAATAGCATTTCCTACTCTTCCTAGATAATGGCATGCCATCCACTGTAAAAATTACTTCACCCTAAACTATTATGCAATCAGTTAACTTAATGTTGTTTGTATGTACACATAACTACTTACATATATATCATAGGCGTGCGCAGGTGAAACACCGCATATAAAAATACCAGTATGAACCTAGCCTTAAGATTTTTTTTCTTTAGGGGCAAACCCTAATGAAATGGCCTGCGCACACCCATGATGTGTATATATATAATTTTTTAATTTAATATCAATTGCATTACTAATGGTAATAGATTGGGATGAGTGTTCAAAATAGTACACATTACAGTAATAAAGTATATTTTAAAGAGCACTTTCAAGCATGTCGATACTTTAATGTTAAGTGCATTGTAAAAAAGATGGAGGACCCAACTACATAAGACTTGTGACCTAAATAATTAAATGCAAACAAAATAAATATCGGCACTCCAAGGACTGTAAAACTTGCTCCTTTATTGTAGAAATGTAAACTCCGGCACAGCAAAAGAATATAAAGTAAATTTTATACGTTTCACAATAAACAGTGGGTAGATGTAATTTTACATTTCTACAATAAAGGATTTGAGATGCTATGGAAGTCTTTTTATCGAGCACCTGACTGAACTGAAAGATGCCAGTGCAATCAAGGGTAAAAATTGAACTTTTAAGGCATCAGGCTTGAGACAGCATTTTTTCTATTTATAAATAATTAAATAGCCATGCCACAAAGCTTCATTTATATATATACAGTATATATATATATATATATATATATATATATATATATATATATATATATAAACTGCTACAGCACACAAAGATTTTTAGGAAAAATACAAAAAATGTTCATTGTTACATCACCTAAGTTGACGTTTCGGTCAGCGAATGAGACCTTTTTCAAGACAGCTTAAAACAACATTAAAATTGCCTTTAAATAGATACACCCGTGCTCCCAGAATGTATCACCATTAGAATGCACCATAGCACCACCTAGGTTGGAGGAATGTGTAGAAAAAACACAAACAAACAATAAGATTAAAGGGGAAATGAAATTAAAGGGGAAGTAAACCAACAAAACAAAATAAAAAGTGCAAGGAAAAAAAGACTAATAAAGCAATCCCACAAAGGTAATAAAAGACAAGTCTATTTAAAAGCAATTTTAATGTTGTTTTAAGCTGTCTTGAAAAAGGTCTCAGGGGTGACCTAATAACTATGTATAAATATATTAGAGGTCAGTACAAAGATCTGTCTCACAATCTATTTATACCAAGAACTGTAAGTATAACAAGGGGACATCCTCTACGTTTAGAAGAAAGAAAGTTTCTGCATCTACATAGAAGGGGTTTCTTTACTGTAAGAACAGTGAGGTTAGGGAACTCTCTGCCTGAAGAAGTTGTTATGTTTAATTCCATTAAAGAGTTCAAAACTGGTTTGGATGTTTTCCTTCAGTGTAAGAACATTACAAGTTATGGGTACTAGATAACTGAAGGTGGGATCTTGATCCAGGGAATTATTCTGATTGCCATATTTGGAGTCGAGAAAGAATTTTTTCCTTAATATGAGGATAATTGGCTCTTGCCTCACATGGTTTTTTGCCTTCCTCTGGATCAACATTGCAGGAAAATAGGCAGAACTGGATGAACTTGAGTCTTTTTTCAGCCTTATAAACTATGTTACTATGTTAGATTTGAAATGCTAATATATCCCCATAGCCCTCTACAAAAGCAAGCAACTACAATGAAAAGTGAATTTGCTGTAAGGGGGAAAAATATAGCTGAAACAATAAATTTGTAATTTTATTAAAAAACACATTAGGAAACAATATTGAAAAGTCGAAAACAAATGTTTATGAAGAGGAACAACTCTCTGTATTGACAAATAATTCCACAATGAAACTTTACCTGTTTTAAAAAGTGTGGTGATTTATTTTTACAATGATAATAGATATTCCAGATCACTGCTCAAGGTAACATTTTACTGGGAGCAGGTGCTGCAGGACCCTCAACCAAGGTCTACAAGGGCTCTACAAGGTATATGCAAATGTAACCAAACAATAGGATCTATAACGCAGCAGCTTTTGGGAAAAAAGCAGATACACTCAAGTATATCAGTTTGAAAGCTTCTCTTTTCAGACAGGTAGGATACACTTATTTATATCAAGGAGATACAAAAAGAAAACAGAAACTAAAAGAATCCATATATGGTTATGATATAACACATCTTGTATTTTTCCATAAAGTGTCAGTTACACCTACAGTATGTTATAGTGCTAAAACAGGATACATCTGACTGGGGTTCACAGTATATATTCCCTCTCCCTTTTCCCCAGAGACACATACATTTTGTTGAACCTACAAATCTATAAGATAAGATACATATTCTGTTACTGGAGGCAGGAGCGCAGATACACTTAATTAGCCCATAATCCATTCTATCACAGTATGGGGGATATGTTTATTAGAACATGGTCTGTGTTTACACTCATTAAAGCAGGCTAAAGAGCAATGACAAATGAGGCATTTTGATGCTAGTGTTTTACAGCCTTGCCCGACATTCCCCTAAAGCAGTCAAATCACTACACAACTCCCTGATAAAGCTGCTTTTTGATTTGAGCTTCAAACTGTCACTCAAACTCTAGGGTGACCAATGGTTAAAGACTACAGTTTGATTTAGAGCAGAGGAGGTTGAACAGGGATTGAAAGCATACAGTAGGAAATGTCTATAACAAAGTGAAATAACATTATATTGCAAAAAAAAAAAAAATCTTATTTAGGGATAAGCAGTACAATAGTCAAAACATCTCATTTAAAGACCTTCATCTATTTTACCACAACAGCAATTTGGCGATTTAGTCACTAAACTCTAAAGACTAAGGAGGCTATACAAAAAGAGTTGCCTCACCGAGACGGGAATCCCTTTAATGCGCATGCTGATGTCCGCGTGCAGGACATCAGCATGCACACAATACCATTTGCGAAGTGAGCCGAAGGCTTCGGAGCTCACTTCGCTGCATGCTGAATTCCCCCCCTTAGCCTATCCAAACAGTGCTTGGATACACCTGTTCTAACACAGTACCCTACATAATTATTAATAAAGACAGGTACAGTAAAATATTGTTTAATAATGAAATACTGTAGTGTACTGTAAGTGCTGTAACAGTAATAAACAGTGAACAAATATAACAATTCAAAAGAGAGAACATGCTTATTGGGAGGAAGCTGCAGAAGGTGCTGGAGATACTGGGGCAGGTGAGTCAAGAGGGGCAGCTGAGGTAGAGGGTACAGGTACAGGATCTGTTGCAGGCCTCTCTACCTTTTTGAAGTACTGCTGCAGGTTAGTGTGGAAGGAGACCATCTTCTTCTCCTCCAAGATCTCCTTGTAACACCTTAGGGAATCCATGACTCCTCTGGCAACCCTAGTGTACCTCTCCATGTTGGCATCCTCAGCCTCAAGCCTTGACAACCCTTCCTCTATCAGGGCAAAACCTGCTGCCAAGCCCTGCCTTGTAAATCTCTTGGGTTCTGAGGTTAGTATGTCTTCCTCTTCCTCTATCATCTGCTTCTCCAGCTGAATAAGGTCCTCAGCAGATAACTCCTCTCCATGAGATGCCAGTAGCTATGTGACATCATCCTCCTCCACCTCCAGATTCATTGTCTTACTCATATCGACAACGTTCTTTATAGCACTAGTCACTGACTCTTGGACCTCTGTGACATCATTCACAAACTGGGGACACAGTTTTTTCCACACACCATTCATACTGGTCTGCTTAACCTCATCCCAGGAATTGGCAATGTTATTCACAGCATCAAGGATGTTGTATGTTTTCCAAAAGGCCTTTAGAGTCAAGTCCTTATTCTTTTCAGTTACCTCTAGAGTATTACGAATGACCCTTCGGAGGTAATAGGCCTTGAATGTAGAAATGACTCCTTGGTCCATAGGCTGTATTAGGGCAGTGGTATTAGGTGGAAGGTAAACTACCTTAACATTAGGATTAAAGTCATCCAGATGGGCAGGGTGTCCAGGGGCATTGTCCAGAATTAGCAACACCTTAAAGGGGATATCCTTGGAGGTACAATACCGCTCCACGCCTGGCACAAAATGATTGGTGAACCAGTCATCGAACACTGCGAGTGTCACCCATGCCTTACTATTAGACTTCCAAATGACTGGTAGTTCACTCTTTGAAATGCCCTTTAGTGAGTGGATTCTCAGCCTGATACACCAGCATGGGCTTCAGTTTGTAGTCGCCAGCAGCATTGCCCCCAAGAAGCAAAGCCAGTCTCTCCTTGCCGACTTTATGACCTGGTGCTGACTTCTCCTCCTTGGTGATGTATGTACGGTTCGGCAACCGTTTCCAAAACAAGCCTCCAACTTTAATCAATTTCGCTTTATGTACCAAAAAAAGTTTTGCTGAGAACTTTATTCTTACTGCATCTTTAATAATGCACAGGCAATGCCTGATAACCATCTTAATTAAAGAAGTGTTCTTCGACACATAACTATACTGTTATTGAAACATAATGAAACGCATACAGTTGAATGATTCCTCTATTGTATTGTGTTTTATCTTTAATTTAGTTGATTGCTAGATTACATAAAAACATACCACCCAACCCCACTGTTTGTAAATGAATTTTATATTCATATTTATGGTGTGCATCAGAAAGTACAATAAAGTCAAAGTAAACCATACTGTTCAGCTGAAATACTACTCATTATTTCTATGAATCTTTAAGTGTGTGTTAAAAACAAAGATTAAAGACATGGTGGGTTTTAAGTAAAACAAAGCACATTTTCATTATTAATGGTGGTGGTGCCCCTTGCTAGTAGATAACAGGCTGCTTACAGTCTAAATTTGACTGAATATGATTTAACTTCCTGTTCCTAGTTTGTTTTTATTTGCTAATATGTGCCAGATGCATGCTGAAAAGTGACGTACGTGTATAACATTCATAATGAGTGGATAGAGCATTTCCAGTACTGGATAGTAAAACTGTGTAGGTGGCTAAACAAAGAGCAGCGATTAGTGATAGTTGTAAATTACAGAATTCTCCACCCTGGTGTAATCATTGCCCCATTAAGTTGCTGGACCAAGTCATTGTAAAATTATTAACAGGAGTTCTCCAATCCCTCTGGTAATTACATTTCATTGCTCTGGGCTAGCTTACATTAATTCCAAGGTGTAGTTCCCACTTACATTTGAATCTGTGCCTCTTAATATAAAACATGAGAATAAGTTATTGAATGGAGAAGAGGCAATTTAGTATGTTGTAAATGTTAAGGCAGACACTAGCAACAATGATACTACAATGACAGGTAATAGTTTCCCACAGAAAACATTCTAAATGGTTTCTCCAGTGACACAGTTCACTGAATCTTTGCTGCAGGGATGTCTTGGCTAGGCTCCCAAATCCTTTTCTGAGGGGAAGGAGGCTTTTCAGAGCAAATCTTAATTCATCTGAAGCAATTTACCCTGCTACCCAACGCTGTCTTAGTTTCAATCTCTTTTCTGAGTATCCAGCATATCCAGCAGAACCACTTGCACACAAGGGTCCACTACAGTCCTTGATGGGGGGGTTACACAGTTACCGAGTAAACATCTGGTACTCACTTAATAAGGTAAACTATTATAAGATCTGCCCTACCTAGGCTTAACAGCAGCCATGATAGTATAAAGGCAATTCACCAACTAGGTGGAGGCCAAAAAGACTGAAGAGGTTATTCACTAAAGTCCGAATTGTTGTGTATAGATGTGAATTCGCCAGTTAAAGACAGTCACAATAGACTGATAGTACTACTGTCGCAGTAGCATCTTTATAATGAGAATATTGTCACAGTCACGACTTTACTATGAAAAATTGTCGCAGTCGCAACTTTTAAAATTGTCATGGTCGGGACTTTGCAATTGGTAAATTGTCATATTTGCTATGGGAATCCGCTGTTTGAGAATTCGACAGTCGAATTCGCACCTTAGTGTATAACCCCCTAAATCAGTTGTTCTGAACCTTTTGAGAACCGCGAGCCCAGGCTGTGACGTTACGTCCTGACATTTCGCCTGAACGTCATCACGTACGCGCGTCACGTGGTGACGTTCGGG
>WMED01026409.1:0-10818 GCA_019650415.1 Pipa parva
CGACATTGCACAAATCACACATGGTGTTATATGTTACATTCTCAATTTTTCAAGGCCATTCGGACTTTTATTGTTCTATTTAAAAATTGTTGCATCATTGAATGCACTATTAGGCATTTGCGCTTCTTTTACAGGTAGCCCGAGAAGCTATCATTTTCACACAATACCAGAATGGTGTTAAACAGCATAAAATAGCAAAGACTTTTAAGTTATCATCAACCATGCATAACATCATCAAAAGATTCAGAGAATCTGAAACAATTGCTGTGCATAAGGATCAAGGCCGTAAAACTCTACTGGATGCTCGTGATCTCCAGGCCCTTAAACATCACTGCACCTCAAACAGGAATTCCACTGTCAAGGAAATAACAGAATGGGCTCATGTATACTTCCAGAAAGCATTGTCAGTGAACAAAATCCATTGTGCCATCCCCCATTGCCAGCTGAAACTATACAGTGCAAAGAGGAAGCCATTTTTAAGCAAGCTCCACAAGCTCAGATGTTTGCACTGGACCAGGGGTCTTTTAAAATGGAGTGTGACAAAATGGAAGATTGTTCTGTGGTCAGATGAGTCACGATTTGAAGTTCTTTATGGAACACTGGAATGCCATGTCATTCAGACCAGAGAGGACAAGGATAACCCAAGTTGTTATCTACGCACCGTTCAGAAGCCTGCATCACTGATGGTATGGGGTTGCCTGAGTGCTTGTGGAATGGGCAGCTTGCATGTCTGGAAAGGCACCATTAATGCAGAGAACTATGTTCAGGTTCTAGAATAACATATGCTCCCATCTAGACGTCATCTCTTTCAGGTGGAAGACCACCTGTTGGTGAGAATATAAACTGTATTCAAATTAGTATTAATTCCCAGTTTCACTCTCTTTGTGAGTAGTTTTTTACTCTCCTGTATAAAATTGTCGCAGTTTCATATTATTGCCTGATGAAGCTTGCATTTACCATCTATTCCGTTAGCCAATAAAAGGTATCACCTATACTCTCTTGTCTTTGCTTTTTACTCTCCCTAAGCCTAATAATAAGGAACTTTATAGGCCACCTGAGTTTTTCCAGCCTGAAAGGCAACCCAGCTCCTCCAGGTGATTTTGTTCTGGTGCAGTGGCATTGCCTAAGAAGTTAAAGACTGAGGCATGGTTATTGCTAAGGAATGCTTTTCACTGTAAGTGGGTTTTGAGATGGGGGTATACCTAATTACTTCCATAGGGAAATAATTGGGTTTTAAAACATAACTGCACTTTTGCTGGTTATGGTTTAAATAGCCACCTAAGTGGTTTGGGGGTTGCAGGGACATCCATTAGATGGGGCTTATTTATTAGGATGTCCCTGAGTGCAGCAGAGTGCAGAATAACCACACAATCATCTGTGATGACGATTATCGACACGATTATTGTAAAATCATCGAATCATTGAGAACACCTGATAACTGTAATAATCGTGCCGATTTTAACTTTTCTCGATATCATCGATCAACACTAATTGCATTCAGTTTTTATTCACAATTTGTTTAGTGCCCCAACTTTTTTGGAATCCGGTTTGTATTCAGTAAGGTTCATTCTTTTCTGTGATATGGTGAATTTTTGCACAGTTCACATTATGCTGAACATTTATTTGTGCTCCACTTTGCATCTGTTCGTTGTGAATGCAGCAGCAATTTCGGTAGGTCATCCAATACTGTAATAGCAATTTGCCAAGATACTTGCATACTGCTGTGAATATATGGATTTGACTTTCACAATTAAAAGTATTAAATTTGGAGGAGGGGGGGTACTAAAGGGTTTCTATTAGTGTTCTGGTGACATTGTAGTCAAAAGGCTTAAAAAAAATGTAAAGGCTAAAGTGCCAAAATAAGCTAGGAATTGTGTGCTATTGAAATAAATTAATTTATGTTACTCTTCACAAGTCACCATTCATTAACAACTTTTCCACTTGCATATTGACATTTACCCTGTATCTGTAAACAACGATATGTTGGGGCTGTATTGCCATAAATGTATAAAGAGATTAAGGGAATCTAAAGCAAACTCCTTGTTTACATGCTCTGTTATACTGCAATATTAGGTCTTATGGGAGTGAGTGCAGTGGTTAAGTCTACTCTGCAAGATTGTGTATTTTATTGGTGCCTAGGGGATATCATTTATTGGATAATACAGTACGATCAGAATTTGATTGTGGCAGTAATGCACAAACATTTATCAACTGACCAAAAAAAGAGGGAATGAACTGCAGTTGTTTTAGTTTAATCAATAAAAAGAAAATGATCATTTATTCACTAAAATGCCAGAAGGGTTCTGGGAAGGTATTTTTAAGACAGTGGTGTTATACTTAGTAAACTCTTCATGTAGTAAAATGTGTGGGGACACAACTAGATGTGTTAAAATCAGGAATGCTGAGCAACTGAATTACTGCCTTCAAAACTGATGACTAAAAAAAAAAAACCCACTGTGGGCAGATGTTGCCTCCAAATGTTTAATTAAAGCCCAATGTTACATTACAAAGTAACCTGCGCAAGTTAAGTCACATTAACGATACTAAAAATGACTTGATTCCATCCCCTCCTTTAACTTGTATATACTTAATGCTACACAGCACTGAACATTTTAGCAAGATTTATAGTTATACAAACACAGGAAATAGGACAAAAACACTTCAAGCATTTATATTGTATGTACTATTGTATGTACTATTCCATGCATTGCGAGATAAAATGGATTGAAATATCTACCACATAGATAAAAAAATAAAGGTTATATATATATATATATATATATATATATATATATATATATATATATATATATATATATATATTGCTAATGCAAGCCCTTTGGGATCTTCTTTAACCTTTTCCTATCCAATAAAATTTCCTGTTCTGCCCATTGAAATCCTAATATTTTTGGCAAAAAAGGCAAAATTAGACGTTTCATGCAATATCAGTGAATTAACAGGAAATAATAAATCTGAAATACGTCTGTAATATTGATGTCCCCAGGGGACCAAGGATTGGAAAGGAATTTTTGGAATGTCCCCCTCTAGGGGACACAGGATAGGAAAAGGTTAAAGTAATTGTTTAGGTTGTACGACTGCTCCAATCTGTAACAGGCAAGCAAATTCCCTGACAGAAACTAGCCTGGGTAAAAAGTATACTTCAGGTAGTTGAAATCAAGGGGGTGCACTAAATATATGAGGAAAATATATAACCCCCCTTCACCCACACACACACACACACACACACACACACAATGCGTTTGTTACTATTTCAAGATACATAGTGAGAAAAGGTTACACTAGACAAATGTCTCTATGCTTGTGAAGCAGTAGTTACATAAAATATGACCATGGCAACATGGCAGTTCATGCACCATCCTTTATTATTGACTGACCATATTTACCAAGACAAAACACCATTCCAAGGAATGATGTTTATAAAGAATTTCACAGACAATAATACAGTTTTATCTGTTCATAAATATAGAGCATTTTATTCACTCAATCATTTATCCAGTTTTTCTTGAAAAGTATGACCATATGTGTGTACAGATATGCTCTGCTAAATGTCACGTTATTGGATTTCAAATATCACTATAAATTTTATACCCAGCAACTGTCTGGAGTGTCTGCAAGCATGAGATAATATAGGGAAATATTTCTAAGAATGCAAGATTACAAAGTAGAAGGTCGTCCTCATATTATGCTATCTGGATGGCAGAATGTTGGATGAAGAAGACAACTACCAGAAGTGTAAAAAAGCATGTCAACTTTAATTTATCATTTGACACAAATTTGTTTACAATGATCTGGTAGCATTTTATTATTTCAGTGATTTCAACTGAATATTCTGCATAGCGTAAAATAATGAGTTTGTTTAAAAATATGTTAACTTTTGGCACACATGCATGGGGCTTATTCATGAAAGTTCAACTTATCATATAAAGGTGTGAATTCACATTTATTCACCACTTCCCCATATTTGTGTGTTTAGCAAACTCTGTGATGTAGCGAATTTGAGACTAATTTGACAGGTTATAGCAGTTGTGGACTTATGGAGCACTTTACACCACTTTATGTGTGTGTGTGTGTGTGTGTGTGTACAGGTAATTCACCTATTCATCAAGTGAATAGTCTGTTTCAGTAGAGAATTTGGCAAGGTGTATTGTGCCGCATTTGCCAGTTTTACTTTGCCAGACTAAAGTGGCATATCACAGGGCTGATGGCAGGGCTCCTGCTATCGGACTGACCATTTTACACTACACAAGAAATGGCTACTGATGCAGTCATGAGTTTGCTATGGGAATCCACTGTGTATTGAATAAGGAATAGACAATGAGAGCATAGAAACCCAAAGTGAATTCACTTCAACAGTCAAATTCTCTCTTTGATGAATAAGCCCCAGTCTGAGTCTTAATGGAATTATTGATCAAAGAGTGATTTTGTCTGACATAGTGACTTTGGTCTGTTCGTGTCACTACAATCAGGAAGACACAAATTCACTTCTCTTTCTTCATGAAACAGCGGATAGACCTGTCAAGCAAGTGGATTGTATCAGGTGCTGTTGGATGTGTAGTGCAGCATAGTCAGTGGGACAATGGTGGGATGGGGAGTCATGCAATGTATTGCAAATTCCCCCAGTGAACTTTGTCACAGGGTTTATTGGCACTTTTGAATGAAAATTCACCTTACATCACACTGGAGCCTTGCCATCAACCCCCCAATTTGTCAATCTGATGTGGCGAATTCAAATGAGAGAAATTGGAACAGTATGCATTGTCAAATTTGTTCCTTTGACATACTCCATCACTTTCTAAATAGTCAAATTATCTGTGCGTGTGCACACAAAATGATACAAAGTGCTCTGTAAGCCTATGACCATTGTAAGTGTCCAAACTGGTAGCCAGTTCATCACTTAGCAGAGTGTATTAACAAAGCAGAGTTGGAGAAGTCATGAAAGGGCGCAAATTCAGGCCTCTGGTCATCCTTTAATAAATAACCACCATTACATTTCTTTTGATCAAGAAAGATATATAGAATTTCTTTACAAATTCTATTTTAAAAAATTCTAAAATTAACCAATGCATCAGAAATAGAAGCATTTTCATTTTGATTAACATGGCAGACATTCCCCCATAGTGTTGTAAAAATGTTATCTTAGGATTTTTGAATCATTTCTATGAGATTTTCTTTTTGCTAATTGCTAATCTTTTATCTGTGAATAAAAAGATTAAGTCCCATTATTTTTTAGGGAACTTTAGATACTAAATATTCTTTAAATACCCCAGAAATCTAACTAAGGTTAAGTAAACATATTTTTATTAAATTATTTGGAAAATATTTTGAAGCACAGATGAAATACATCAGTACTGTGCATAACTATGCCAGATTCCGCTGTACAAACACTGGCTTGCACTTTAGGTCTCTAAACTTTCATTCTAATTAGCACACATGCAGTGCCATATTAATACTGCTGTGCCACTGATGTCCTTAATGATTAGTGAAATTAATAAATGTGCTAGTGAAAGAAAAAAAAAGGTATACTTGCTGTCTCCTTTGAGGCTCATTGTTTTATAGTGTTGCGAATTACAATTAGCTAGTGGGCCTATAAATAACAGAAAGGATGACCTATTGGAAGCACATTGTATATGCTAAAATCTAAGGGGGAATTCACCAATCAGCGAAGCGAGCTCCGAATCCTTCAGCTCAATTCGAAAATGGTATTATGCGCATGCCTATGTCCTGCACGCGGACATCAGCATGCGTATTAAAGGGATTCCCGTCTCGGCAAGGCAACTCATATGGTTACCATTTGCAAAGTGAGGCGAAGGCTTCGGAGCTCACTTCACTGAACAGTGGGGCAGTGCAAGCATGGTATAATGCCAACTAAACATCTATGGCAAAAACAGTGCTAAACATAGAAATGCACAACACTATGAGGATCTGCAATGCTGGATGATATTTAATAACATATTTACATACCAGCAATGCGGCCTTGGGCTCAGATAGATGGAGATGCTGCTACCTCCTCACTACACATGGCAAATATGGCTTCTCAGGGGGCTGACTTCCTAGTACATAGGGGAAAGAATGGTGGCATACAAGGAGCATTAGCAAAGTGCGAAGTCTGTTAAAATACACTGCTGGCTATATGAATAATAAGGCCACTAGAGGGAGACATTACCATAAATTTCTATGGAGCAGCAAACAATGAATAGACATACAGAATAAAACCATGAATAAAACATTGCTGAAGATATGACTCAACTAGATTATTTCAACTACTATAGCAGAAACATCAGTTACATCATACACTTAATGACTAAAGCTGCTATATGTGTTACCTTGATGGATGAACTCTTCATAATAAGTCTCCTTCGTCTTGGATTGTATAAATCTGTTCAATTAGTCTGCTAGCTATTCCATGCATAAACACAAATACACATAAAAAGGACTATATAATGAGTTTTATCATTTTAAAAAACAGTCACAAATGTTTTTGTGGAAATGCCAGCCCATCATGTGACTTGTCTCACATACTATATACAAGTTCAGCCTTTTTTTTGCCAACCAAACAGGGCACACTTTACATCTTAATTTTTTGCAAATCCAACAGTGGCCAAGAACTCACAGTTAACCTAAATCACTACATGGGGTTCCTCTGTCTTTTGGGACACTAGTGCAGCATTAGGAATATGACAGCCAATTGTTCTATAAAATGTCATTGTGTAACTCTATGTATCCAGGTTGAGATATTTGGATGAATGGGGAATTTCCAGCTCTGCAGTATCATAAATTTTGCAGCAGCCAGAAAATAAAGGATCAGTTTGTGGGACCAATCTATGTTCCTACTACTGTTTGACTGACTATGCCGCACTACACAAGAAATCACATCCAATGCCATTCTCTTTTTTTGCTGAGGAAATCTGGAACTTAGTGAATAAAAGGTGGCAAATTTGCAGCAATCAGAGCATAATGACCAAAAGTTGCCTTGCTGGTTTCCCTATCTTCAACGTCGCTTCGTTTAATGGATATTGGTACTTGGATGGTTTTCCTAAATAAGGAAATTGAGAAACACTGTTCCTAAGGAAGAAATTTGCAGCCACAATAATGACCAAAAGTGATGGTCACTGACAGCTGAATTTGCACTTTGATGAATGTGCCCATTATAAGTCTCCTTCTTCTTCCCTTTTGGTCATCTCCCTTTTGCCCTTTCCTTCTTTCAGTTTTCCCTCATATGCTATTTTTTGGGTCTATCTTTTTCTCATTTCTCTCTCTCTCGCTCTCATGAGTATTGTTATACTCTATTTTTTTTGCTTCTTTGGACTAACACAACCACTCTATCCTACTATACAGCTTCAAAGCGCACAGAGAGAATTACATACGCTACCATTATATGAAGTTATTATAGTGAGAGAGAAATCCAAGATCTACATTGAGTCCAGTATTTTTGGCATTATCATTATCATAATTTTATATAATGGTAAAGTATGTACTTTTCTCTGTGTGGTTTGAAGCTGGAATTGTCTCTGTAACACTAAATTCCAATATTCCCCCCTTCACCCACTCCTTCAGCCTCAGTCTATTCCTAGCAGTATTTACGACACCTGATTACTTTATGCTGCAATAATTTGTTTATGTGAGTATGTTTTTTACTTGTTTCTCAATCTCACTACCATACCTTTATATTATGGAAAATTATGCATTTATTTAGGTTTGCTTTTTATACCATGAGTTTCTCTGTACCGAGTATATTTATGACTGTTCTATAGTCCGTTATCTCAGTAGAATACATTCCTTCCTGTACTTAGTATTGTCTTGAACCTGATGAAGAGAGGAGAATAAACCCCCCAAAAGCTTGTTTATTTGAAAAGACTGTTAGTACAATAAAAAAGTATCACAAAATGCTGCAATACTCATATATACGTTTGTATACAGTATATATATATATATATATATATATATATACAGTATATATATATATATATATATATATATATATATATCCACAGCACACTTACTCATATATCCACAGAACACTTCCAATAAAAGTCCATTTTATTAATAGTAATTTAAAAATACATACTGCGCGGCAACGTTTCTGACACATCTGTCCTTTTTTCAAGCCAGTGAATGAAGAAACAGAGTTACATTCAAGCTCAATTTAAATAGTTACATCCAAAAAAATGACATCACTAATTACCATGGCTACCACCATACACATTTGTGAGCCATGTTATTGATCATGGAGCATCTGCACGAATCAAAACATGTATATAATTGAGAAAGAAGTAAAAAAAATGCACACATCACATCTTAAAGGAATAAATAAAGATTATAATCCTTATTTAATCCCTTTGGGACCAATGTCCCTAATTTGGAGATTCACCATAAATCTCAATTTTTAAATTTCAATTCCCTATTCCTCCCTCTTCTTTTCTTTTGTACCTGTACCAAAACTAGAAATCTTAGGTTATCCACTGTATACCCTTTTTCTACAAATTGTCTGGAGACAGTCATGGACTTATTTGTTTTTTGTCTAGTGGATGATCAATGTTGCGATATACGTGATTTAACTGGTTGTGTCATCTCACCCACATACAGTTTCTGGCAAGGACAAATGATCAAGTATATCACAATGAATTACATGTATAAAATCCTGTCAATTTAACATTTTCACCATTGATGGGATTCACCCAAACAATACCTTTAACTACAAATTCACACTGAACACAGTTTAAGCAGGGATACATTCTATCCCGTCTCTTGCCTCTCAGCGTAGTTTGTGTTATCTGTCCTGCCCCCAAGTCTGATGATACTAGCTTTGATCCAATTGTCCTTCCTTTTCTATATAATATCATAGGGGAGTTAGTAAATTCCCCAATATTAAGAAAGGATTTCTTTAATAAGTACCAATGACAATTTATTATAGAAATGTGCATACTCCTATTTGTGTACTGCATCACAAAAGGAATGCGGGGACTCCGTGTTTTACATACCCTGTTTCCCCAAAAATAAGACCTAGCACAATTTTTTCCAAACTTAGAGATACAAGGCCTTCCCTGAAAATAAAACCTAGCTGCAGTAAAGTACTGGAAATATACTGTACAGTACCAAGTTTCCCTGAAAATAAGACATCCCCCGAAAATAATATCTAGTGAGTCTTTAGGAGCAAAAATGAATATAAGACCCTGTCTTATTTTTTTTGGGGAAAAAAGCTATACTCTGTTTGCTCACTTTTTTCGAGGCTCTACTTAATAATTGATGTTATTTCCACCAACCCCCCTTGTCTACTCTAGAAGGACTCCTGACAATATTTATGACTCCTAGTACAAAATCTTCTTAACTGAACTCAGTATTGTATATATACACAGTATATATATATATATATATATATATATATATATATATATATACACACACACACACACACATAGCCACCTTTTATATATGCACAGATGCAACGATTATATCATTATCTAATAATTAGATAACACAGAAACAAGCTTATATTCTGTCACCTTTAATTTAGTACTCATTACCCTCTTGCTGCCATCCAAGATTAAGAAATTAATTGCACACAACCTCTGCGCCAACCTGGCTCTCTAACCATTTTGAACAATTCAAAAGAACAAATGTACAGAGGAGATACAGAAAAAAAATGACTGAAATTGATTTATTTTGCAGTTTACATTTTATGTTGATGAAACAGGCCATGTTCGTTCCTATTATATTGCAATGCATCATTAATAAAACACTGCTCCGTCGGCCCTTTTGTTAGCTAAACCTGATAGCAGCAGATAATAGTGTTGGAGTGGAATGCAAACTTCTTAGAAAAACTATGCTGAGCTGAGGCATTGTATTCAACCTCTCCTTCTGCCACTGAAAAAGTGATAAACTATGAACACAAAAAAAGCCTTATTACGTTTCTTCCACTGCTAACCAAAGCACTGCATCTGGAAGATTAGATAATTAACTTGCTTTTCTTCATGTCTAACAAAACATACTCACTTTTAACTTTCATAAATATAAGATACTGCAGGAATTACAGCTGGGCTCTGTCTCATGGTTTACACTGGCACATGTTTATTTGAGGGATACAATGACATTGGAGGAGTTCTTGTGTTAATCAATACTGAATAAAAATATTAAGGCGCTTATTCATGAAAGGGCAAACAGTGGCATCAAGGTCCAAATTCACATTTATTCACCACTTCACTATCTTTACATATTCAAGCCAACTCTGCAATTTGGCAAATTCGCTACTAATTCACTAACAACAGTAGTGGACTTATAGAACGTATTGCATCACTTTGAGTGAATGTGCACAGGTAATTTGCCTATTCATCAAGGGGGTTATTCACTAAAATCCAAGTTGTTGCATATAGGTGTGAATTTGCCAGATGAAGACAGTCGCAATAGGCTGCTACTGTCGCAGTTGAGTCTTTATAATGAGAATATTGTCACAGTCGTGACTTTATTATGGGAAAATTGTCGCAATCTTAACTTTAAAAAAAATTGTCATAACTTTACAATGGGGAAATTGTAGCGGATTTGCTATGGGAATCCGCTGTTTGAGAACTCAACAGTCGAATTCACACCTTAGTGAAAAAACCCCCAAGTGTTGGAGTCTGTTGCAGTGGTGAATTTGACAAGGAGGACTATGACACATTCGCTATATTTACTCCGCCATATTAAAGTGGGAAATAAGGGGGCTGATGGCAGAGCTGCCACTATCCAGTTGGCTACGCCATAAAATGCAATCAGGGCCGGCTCTCCGTATGGGCGGAGAGGGCCGTTGCCCTGGGCGCATTTAGC
>WMED01026411.1:0-10817 GCA_019650415.1 Pipa parva
ACACACGGTCCCCCATAGGTATCTTCTTATATAAAAAGTATTGCATACTATAGTTTTCAGAATGACAGAATTTACTTTTTGGATACTTTGATCTATAAGTAAGGAATTAGCTCAAATATCTTTGTAAAAGGCTGCAGATCAGAATACATTTTTTTTTTTTTTGTCCTTTCATCTATCACAAGTTGAAAGATCTTAGCTAAATCAAAATTCTGTAGAATAAAATTGATAGTTTATGGTCGGGTGAGAAAGGAAAAAAGGATGGATGAAATGTAGTAAAAATTCTGCACCAAGCTGGAGGAGGGATTCTTTATTGTAAAAGCAGGGAGACTGTGGAACTCTCTCCTTTGATCTATTTATACAAGGAATGTAAGTATAACAAGGAGGAATCCTCCATGTCTAGAGGAAAAAAGTTTCTGCACCAATGTAGAAGGGGGTTCACTACTGTAAGAGCAGTGAGGCTATGGAACGCTCTGCATGTTTGATTCAATAGGGGGTCTGCAGGTCCAAGTTATGGCTATCAGATAACTGGAGGTGGGTACTTGATTCTAGTAATTATTCTGAAAAGCGTTTCAATGGAAAGTACCCAGTTAAAATGTCCAATGTTACAACAGAAGTTGCCCAGCGGTGGCATTAATCTAACATATCAAGTAGCAGCGCCTTAGCTATAATAAAAACAGGGGAATATATCAACAGGGGCACTCTTTTCAGAGGTCTAGTAACCCATAGCAATGGAGTCAGCTCTTAGCATTAACTGTTATATGGAAACTAAATGTATGAATGCCAACTTCTGACTGGTTACTATAGGTTACTAGACCTCTGGAAATAATTGTTGCTGCTGATGAATTCCCCAAAAAACCCAACATTACAGTAGAAAATTCCAATCAGCCTAAGATTCAAGAGAAAAAAAGATTTCCGTATCCTGGGGAAGCATTTAAGTGCAACACGTTCATTATTTTAGCCCAGCCCTGCAAAACATGACAAAATCCCTCCCCCTTACACTATCTCCTGAATTTATAATATATTTACCAGGCTTTGTACACACTGTGAATTTTGTGGTGATTTTATAAAAAAACAATTAAGGAGATGTTCTCCATGGTCCAGAGAATATAAACAACATTTTATCCATTCTGCAAATACCAGTAGGAAACTGGGAGAGCTCTAGGAAAAACAGGACATACCCTTCTGGCAGCCATAAAGTACTACACATAAAGCTATATGGTATGCTTTGAGCTAGGTACTAAAGCACACGGAGAATTATTTTAGTGCTCTTCAATCTCCTCCAACCAATTGATATAGTCACGTTGGATGACAAGTTAAATCATTCACTGAATCCCATTGACTTTATCTGACATATCGTTCATTCAGTTTCTGACACAGTTTGATGCTGCTGAAGCCTATAGAAAATTGGAAAAGGTGAATAAGAGTTTTTTTGTAGAGTTTAATTTGTAAATGCTAGCTAAATACATTAGGCAAAAGAGGATTTTGTGTGGTTTCAGAGTTCATTTGGAAATTATAATGTTTTTTGAGGATGAAGCATTTTGTAAGAAGCGGAAAGCTACATTAAACAAGTGCTCTAATGACCTAGATCATTGATGGTGAACCTATGGCAAGCGTGCCACCGCTGCTAATCTTGATCCCCCCAGCGAGTGAGGGGTACTTCAGTGCAGGCCTCATACCTGACCTGACAGTTTTCACGTTGGATCCGTTGCCTACACTGAAAAAGCGCTCACTCGCAGATAGAATAGCCTCAGCAGAGCTCTTCCCCCTACACAGGCGTGATGACATCACTCATCAGCACCTGCACTTCAAGGGGAAGGCGATCGGTGCCAAAAAGGTTCGCTATCACTGACCTAGATGGAAGCAGTGATGGAATGGATTCAATTGGAAATACCAGTTTTAAATAAAGACATTGTCACAGATACCAATTCTATATGGAATACCTTGCCTAGTGAGGAGTTTCAGCAGAGACACAAAAATGGTGTCCTATTTCTACAGCAGCATGGACGCCTGGAATCACACTAAATTTCAGCATGACACAGCCGATTATTTTCAAAGTAAAATGTATTAATAGCAGGTACTGAAGATGCAGGGTAAGCAGTGCAGTTCTGGTGTACACAGCAGCTCCAAGTAAACAGCGCATGAAAACAAAATAAGAGAAAAGAAGAGAAGAGAAAAAAATGGCACCCGCCTACACAAACATCTTCATAAGTAAATCTGAGGAAACATATTTTTATCCAGATAAGAACAAATCTTCTGTAACTGGTTTATATTCTTTATTGATGCTTTTACATTTTGAGCTGGGGAACATTTGGAACTTTTCAGGACACCAATCTGGTATCTCCTCATATAAAATGTAATTTACTCTATCATTTTAACAATTTTACTTTTTGAATACTTTGATCTATAAGAATGGAGTGCAGTTCAAATCAAATCTCTTTGTAAAGGCTACAGATCACAATATATTGTTGTATTATTTTTTTGTCCTTTCATCTGCCAAAAGTTAAACGTCCTTTACCTAAATCACAATTATGCACAATAAAAATTTCTGGTCTGAGAAGACATGAAGTAATGGATAAAAAGTATCAAAAATTCATAGAAAGAGAGAAGGCAATCATGGGAATTCTGCACAGAGGCAAATAGACTCCCACTGGTTACATCATTTAACACACTAATTAGGGCAATATTTAATCAACTCGGAAAACCCCGATTTCACTTTTCCGAGTTTATTCCCGCATGATCTTGGAAGTTTCTCACGGTAAATATCGTGAGATTTTTTCAAATGATATTTACAGACTGAAACTTTTTCGATTGAATTTTTTGAAGGAGAGATAGCCATACTCTACATTAGTTATAGGGCTACTTTTCCATTGAAAAATTCGATCGATAAACTTGATCGAAAAGATTTGGTCGGTAAATATCGATCAAAAGAAATCTCGCAATATTTACAGTGAGAAACTTCTCAGATCTCGCGGGAATAAACTCGGAAAAGCGAAATCAGACTTTTCCGAGTTTATTAAATTTTGCCCATGAGTATTTATGTGCCCAAGATAGAAAGAAAAAAAATAGAACATTTTAAGTCTGTGAATCTCAGGAATAACAACATTAAAAGCTGCCTGTTATAGAAAAACAAAAAATCTTGTCTCACTTTTGGTAAAACCTGATGGTCTTTAATATGAATATCCTAAACATGGGACATTTCCTTCCTGTTCTTATAAATACTGATGTAACTGTCTTAAAGGGGAAGTACTCTATCATTTTTTTCAGAGGGAACTAAATTTATATATCTTGACAATATTCTTGCATTACTCAGTTTGGCATATATGTTATCAAGTGCCCATGTGGCACTGTTTATGTTGGACAGAATACATAGATGTTCTGTGACCAGAATTAAAACACGAATCTGATAATAGATTTATAGACTTGGAGCAACCAGTAGCACAACCCTTTGCCCAATATGGACATAGTGTTAGTCAGTTAAAATGTTAAGTTATTGAGGCAATTCCCTGATATGTGAAGGGATGGAGTTAAAACATCCTTATTGAGAAGGTCTTACTGGATATGTAGAATAAAGTTCTACCATTGGTTTATAGGTAGCATAGAACTCTAAAAAAAAATATATGTACCATTTGGGTTTTTATTGTTTTTAATTGCAACATAAGGTCATGTGTTAGTTATAAATTTCTGTGCATTTAGTATAGCCCTTATAGATATTCACCATTTGACCACAAGATGGCGTTTTGAATGTGCATATAATTGAAGAGGTTTTAGCCCAGGGCTGCATATGAGACCAGTAACATTGTTGTTCCATCTCTTTTCCCTGTTTCTTGAATAAAGACATTTTAAAAAGACAGTTTAGGATAGCTCTTCGCTTACGTTCTTAAATCCCTCTTATACACCAACTTTCCACCTTCTTTAAACCAGAACTCCAAGGTTGTCAACATATTACAGAGTCATGAATAACTTGTAGCATCCATGCTGGATCCTAGGATTAAACCATATTTTGGCTCCTACCAAATCTCAAGAAATGTAACTATCTTATCATAGCAGAATCGACAGAGGAATCCACTGCTTCTCCAGCTCATCAACTTCATATCACATTTCAGTTCTGTGTCAGTTGTGCAGAAGAAATGAAAGTTTTTAAGGCAAATGTCACTGCTGCTGCTGCTGCTCTGGCATCCATGTGACCTCACCGTGTAACTGTCTAATAGAAGGACACAAAATACATTTAAATGCATTTACTTCACTTTTTTCTTTTTTCAATTTTTTTTTTAAACATCAGAACTTAAAACCAACTTCAAAACTGTTAGCAAAAAAAAAAAAATCAGAACCAAATAAATAGTAATTGGAACCAGAGTCAAAACACAGTGGACCGAATCAGAGGTAGGTTAAGGGGCCCTAGACAGAAAAGAGGTTAGGGCCAAACCATTCTCCAACTGAAAAACCTAAAGCTATGATCTTATGGCAAAGGATTGAATCTGGGCTCCCTCCCAGAAGTTTGGACCAAGGCAGCAGCCAGTGTTGGACTAAGGCATTTTGGGTAAACTAGTGGAAGTTAATTGCAAGGGTCCACAGCCTACTATAAAAAGGTGTATTGTACAACAGAGATATCATAATAAATTATCATTTATGCAGGACAATATAAAAAAATAAATTGTCCAAGTGTTAGTGTAATTAAAGATATCCAGGGACCTGCAAATGTCAGTCCAACCTTGACAGCAGCCTAGGGTGCCATGTTCATAATCTGGCTCTGGACAGAGCATCTACTGACTGTTGATAATTACCATGCAAGTATATACCATAATTCCCACCAAATAATCTTTCTCATAGTAATGTCTTAGATGAAAACTAAACCAAACACAGAACAAAACTTCTCCAAACACAAATGTCAAAATGAGTGACGATCATAATGAACGAGCACTATATCATCGCTTGTAATACTATACAAAAGACTAATGGTATATGTTCAACATGCAAACTGTGTACATAAAGTCTTTATATGTGCTGAAAGCATTATGTGCACTGTTTGTACATTTTTTTAAGTGTTTAACTTGTATTTCATTTATGATATTTACGCAACAGTTTCTAGCGCTGACTGGCGAAAAGTAAATTTGCAGTGCACTTCTGATTAGTCTGAGAATAAAGGTAAAACTAGAAAAGTAAAAGTAATCCTTAGATTACCAGCCATATGACAACTTGACATTTGTAATGTACGTCTGCTAAAGATTTCCCTGCTCTTTTCTTTCATAGATTTTCTTGTCTTTCCTTTTCACTGACTCAAATGAAAGAAAAAAGTGGAGAACATTAAAAATAAAATCTAAAAAGAAGACAATGTGATTAGTTAAATCGCGCACCTTTTGCCTGGACATAAAATGAGAAGGAATGTAAATATAAATGCAGTAATTTTGAATTAAAGTCAGCTGTGGATATTTATTAAAGGAGGCCTAAAGCAATAAAATAAAGAAGAATTGTTAAAATAATTACCTTATACAGAGCCGATTGATTATAGTCAGTAGCGGTCCTTGCCCTATTGGCACCCTAGGCCTCCCCCCACCCCACGTCCCCCTGCCCCACAACACCCCCTTGCCTTGCGTCATCCCTCCGTCCAATGCCGCCCCCCTTGCCCCACACCCTGCACCCCCCACTCACCTCTAACAGCACCATCGCTCGTAAAAAAAAAAAATGCACGTGAGCGCCCCCTGGACAGACAGCGCCCCTAGCATCTGTCTATGCCACCTAATTGAAGGGCTAGCCCTGATTATAGTCACACCATGAGCTGTGCTATAATTAGCTGGCAGCTGACACTTCCCCTGACACATCCTGCACAGCACGCTGGCTGACTGAGAAGGCAGCGTGCAGCTCCTTCTTCTTCATTCCCTGGCTTCTACATCATCACGCTCATTGCGGGGAGCATTCTCTTTGGCCCCCGCAATGAACGTGATGATGTTTAAGCCCTAAAACACCTAAGGTAAAACAAGGTGGGAGGAGCTTCACGCTGGCTGGCAGTCTGCCAGCACTTTGAAGAAGCATCGGGAGCCAGCTAATTACAGCACAGCTCATGCAGAATTAGTTGTCAAATTGTTCATGAATTTGCTGCATTGCAGAAAAATAATAATCTTTGATGAATAAGTACATTTTGCGAATTGTGGAACTGTAACATTACTCATCTACAGGAATATTCACACTTTCATAAAAATACTCCAGGGCTAAAAAATATTATGCACAGGCTTTATTGTACCATCTCAAACACCAACACTATTATATTGAAAACTGATGCTAGGAAAATTGCCCCTGAAGCAGTCTTGAAGTTATGGCCCTTGGATAAGCATCCATGCCATGGTTGACAATGACAACCCTGGAAAAGTTTACTGTGGGCAGCACATTTCCCACCAGTGTATAACTTTGGGGCAATAATACAGGGTTGACCAGGTCATAACATCTTTGTAGCTAGTAGCCCGGCTTTTATTGCATTTCATGTGCTGGTTTCAAAGATTTTGTTTATCGGTTGCTAGCTTAGCTGGTTTAATTTTTAAACAGACTTGTCTGGGTGTTTACAGCTTTATGAATTCCAAATAACTTCAAACACTGTGAAATGGCCATAAAAGGACACATAATACATGAAAAAGTTTTAAAAATGTAAAAAATCAAAAGCTAAAAAAAAAAGCTGAACCAAAACACAGGCTTCAGTGCACATCTTTACTATTTATAATCTTTTACTATCATGTTGTTGTATAAAGACACCATAAAACTAGGAACTCTGCCCGGTAAGGAACCGGCAAAACTGAAAATGAAAAAGCCTGTTTCTCTGTAATATGATAATGATGAAATTAGTGTTGAGAAATAGCCAAAAAAACTACCTAAAAAGAGGCACAAAAGACAAAGGAGAAAAGCACTATATAGTTCATTATCCAAAACACAAAAAAAAGAGGGAATAGAAAAGACCCAAAACCAACCTTTGAGTGCTTAAAAAGCAAAATAGAGTATAAACAACTAAGGGCCTAATTCACCATTGTGCGAAGTGAGCCGCGAAGCCTTCGGCTCACTTCGCACATGGTGTTATGCACCCGCTGATGTCCTGCATGCGGACATCAGCGAGCGCATTAAAGGAATTTCAGTCTCGGCGAGAGCACATGAGTCTCCTCACCGGGAATGGAATCCCTTTAATGCACTCACTGATGTCCATATGCAGGACATCAGCGGGCGCATAATACCATTTGCAAAGTGAGCCGAAGGCTTCGCTGCTCACTTCGCACAATGGTGAATTAGGCCCTAAGTGCTTCAAGTGGAAAACCAGAACAATTGTTGAAAAATCACACATAGAGTGCACACACAGTGTGAAACACCAGAAGGCAAATTTATTAGCTTACCAGAGCACTTCAAAACACAAGCCTTGTATATCAAATGTAATCTTCCTTGCACAATTGCATATACTCCATGTGACAACCAGTAAACATAGGTGATGTTGTTTCCAAATCAGACTCCAAACTTTTTTCTCCACATCATGGTAATCAATAAGATGGAAGAGAAACACTCATAGTGTAAAATAGTAACTTTTTGGAGCTTTATTTAAATAAAGGTTATACTCACAAACGTATATCTTGTAAGTTTGCATAATAACATGTGCTTAAAACCGGATGTCAATGTCCTACGCATTTTGCCGCTGAAATATGACGCAGCTTCTTCAGGGAACCAGCCAGTGTGAAGTGCTCTGGTAAGCGCATAAATTTGCCTTCTGGTGTTTCACACTGTGTGTGCACTCTATGTGTGATTTTTCAACTATTGTTCTGGTTTTCCACTTGAAGCACTTAGTTGTTTATACTCTATTTTGCTTTTTAAGGCACTCAAAGGTTGGTTTTGGGTCTTTTCTATTCCCTCTTTTTTTGTGTGTTTTGGATAATGCACTATGTAGTGCTTTTCTCCTTTGTCTTTTGTGCCTATTTTTAGGTAGCTTTTTTGGCTATTTCTCAACACTAACTTCTTACATCCATCTTAAGAGGCTTGGCAAGAAGAACGTTTTGTTTGGAGATTTTTTGGACTTTTTTGGACTTTCTTTAATATTTTTTTGGACTTATTTTTGTATTTATTTTGCACTTGAATTTTACACATACAGCGCTGTTTTATTATTTTGTTTGTTTTTTTATATAATGATGAAAATGGAACTTTCCAGTAGTTTAACGGTAATTTAACTCCACAAAATGAAAGATTCCCATTTCTACTGGCGTGGCAGTCACCCTTACACAATACTTATTGCTTTGGGTTTGTTTTTTTCTTTGCTTTTGCATCTTTTATGATATTTCATATTTTCTAGAAGCCTTTCAGAAATTTTGGAAGCATGTGACTATCATTAACCAAGTGCTCTGATTGGTGTCATGATGCCCTCAGGGGGTTACATTTTCCTACCCTGGCTAGCAACTTTCCAACAAAAGCACTTTAGCACAGAGAATAATAGATAGAGAAGAGGTAGACAGTAATAGCAGTGAAAGCACAATAACACTTAAAAGTTATGCACAGGTGTCAAAGTCTATAGCTTCTTCAGTGGGCCTTGACATTACAACTTAGTATAGCTGGACTAACAACTCCTCATCTCTACAAGGGAAAATCTTCCCTTATCAAAATTAATTTACCCTGCTTCCCTACAACTCTCAACTTCTGTTTATTTTTCTAATTGTCCACCAGGACTATGTCACTCAAACACCTGGGTTCACTGTGCTCCTCACTGGGGTGTACTGCTGCTCAATACACAGCTGATCCTGCCTCTGACTTCTCAGATGAGCTACAACAAGGTCAGGCCTATCTAGGCCTAATCCAGTTAATCCATCTAGAAAAGCCCAAAACCTGAAAGACTTCCCACTTCACAGTAATATATACGAGTTAGAGATCATTCTGAATTAATGACTTTAATATAGTGGATATACTATACTATGCTATTTATTCACTTTGGCCAACAGATAAAACCCTTAACAGATTAGATCAGTGAATAAAGTGTCTCACCAGGCTGTACATACATTAACTATTTAGTGGGTATAATGGTATTTGGGGTCATTTGGTCATTACAATCTTTTCAAAGCATCCCAAGAATTTTTGTTAGACTGAATTCCAAATCTGCAAAACCAGAAAACTAGTTCTACAAACTAGATCATTATTCTCTCTCTTGCCGCATTGATTGATGCCAGGTCTTTTAAATTTTAAAAACATTCATGGATAGGTCAGGTCATCTCAATGCTGTCATAGAAAATATTTACAGGAGATATTTTTTAACATAAATATCCTCTAATTGCTGCAACAAATCATTCTGCTAATAACTTACAACTACATGGATGCTTATCCAATTTAAAGCTCCTTAAATGAAAGTTTATGCAACTAAAACCACCTTACAAGGACATTTACTTAAGTTGATGACAATCTGACAGTTGCTTTCAGATACTAGTTAGTTATTGCAGTTTTGTAGGACTGATCATCAGATAGAAAGATGTTTCTGAGACTGTGTCTCTGTCATAAAGCAAGAGAGGACTGTTGTATAGTAAATATATCCTATGTAACCATTAATTTTTGTCAGAATTAGTAAACTTCCATAGTTTTTTTCATCTCACTCTGTAATAGCTAAAGGGTTTAATAACTAGAAAATCACCAATTAAAAATGTTATTGTTCCAATAGAACATGACAATAAAAATTAAAGCACAATATTTACGTTCTTGAACTAAAAGGACAGGTACAAAACCAGTTCTACTACGAGCTTGATTTACCATGGATAATGCAAAACAAACCAATAGCGTGTCATTGGGAAGGAAACTATCTTTTATTAATTCATTCTAAAAATAAAACTGTAAATGTCTGTTTTATATACTCTACATAGCTATGAAATATATATTGCAAAAAAATAAAAAATAAAAGTTGAACTCTGTAGGCATTCATTTCTCTTTATAAATGCAGATCTATAAACGTTTGACAATCAGGCAACTAGGAAACAAATAAATACTGTATATATTACAAGAACCTGAAACAGAACAGGAGTACACAGAAGTGTGGTGGCTTTGTGGAATAAAGACATTTAACATTTAAAAAATCCATTTTAGCTTTATGAAATTGCTGACTTCTGCTTCTGAAGCCCCTATCAAACATTCACGGAATATGTCGAATGAGACAGTGGTTAGACTAAACTGACATACTCAAAACAGAGGTAATAGGAATTAAGCTGACGTGACAGTTTAATTTTCAAATTGTCATTTATTAAATCATGGCGACAGCGATAATAGCAACAATCCTGTGTCCAGGAAGTGCTAGTTAAGATCTTCTGAAGAAGCACAATAAAAAGTGTAAGGTTGAGGGCCAGAGGTGGCTGCTACAGTAGACTAGCATTCTTTAGAAACTGGAATGCATCTTCACCATCAACTGCGTATGCAAAGAAGCTACTGAATGCCAGGTGAAGCCCCTTGCAGACAATGGTAGAATATTTATCAAGTATTTCTCCAAAATAAGACTAAATAAACTAACTCCAGATGAAATAAACTGACTAGGTGCTGAATAGTGGAAGCATGTGCTTTGGACAAAAAAGTCAAATATTTGGCTGGCAATGGTTTCATGGCAAAAGGAAGTTGCAGCACATATTGATTTCATTCTGTTTTATACTGTTTTCTGCTCTTTATAGTCAACTTTTCATATTTAGAAACTTTTGATTAAAAAGTGCATTCCTTCAAGAAAGTACTGAGTTTGGGTAGCCAATGCCATGTCTAGTTTAGTCCTTTATAGTTCAGCTGAGGTGTGGGGTGTCTTGGTTAGAGGGAGTAGGGCAGTTTATAAGTTTAGACTCCTGCTATATCAA
>WMED01026412.1:0-10817 GCA_019650415.1 Pipa parva
TTCATTAGTAGAATCTAAATTAGTATTAGAGTTTTGAGGTGACAGGTGCACTTTAAAACAAACATCTCAGGATTTTGAAATCCATTTACTCAATGTCTTATTTGGACACCATATCATAAAAATAGCTACAGTTGACCCATTGTGTCATTTTCTAGTGAAAAAGAACAAGCATGCTTTTAATATAAACTTACTGTAATACTAAACACATGGCAATGAATACATTGGAAGTTGTAAAGCTTCAGCTTCTTATGCGAAAGTGCCTAAACAGATACATTCCTAACTAACCCTTTAAAACTTATGTCACATTTTTTTTCTCCATTTGACAATGGTTTTGAAATCAGCATCAAAATGCATTATCCAAATGAATCTCTGTTGAGAGAGAGAGATGTCTCTCAGGCTTCCAAAACCAGTACACAGCTGATTAATCAGGAGCCTGCATTCCCATGTTAACCCATGGAGTGCTAGGCTACCTGCACAACTATAAATATGTGACTTGTTTGTAATTCACTCTGTCACAACCCATTTGCAGATGCCTATGAATATGCAGTGAGGAACATACATTGGATTTACAATGATACAAAAAAAAAAACAAAAAAAAACTTAAAAGTAGGTAGTGTGTTTTCAAGCAAAGAATGTGTTTATGTAGTAATTGATAGTGCCACCGGGGAATAACAATTATAGTATTTACAGTGGTGTAATGTGAGCTGTATCGAAAATTTCCAGATAAATAATAAGAAATACAAAGGGACTGACTTCTTTTTAAGTTTTTGTCTTATAATTGTGACAGAGCAGTCTCTGTTTAAAGGAGAACTAAAAGGTATAAAAAAAATAAAAAGATGTATTAAAAAAAACAACTTATCTTATATTGATATGAATCGTTACAGTCACAGCATGAACTGTGCTGTAATTACCCAGCACTTTTGTTTACTTCACAGCATGCAGACTGACACAGAAGCCAGCGCAAAGGTCCTCCCACTTGGTTGTACCAGCGGTGAAATATGGTCTCAACGTCATCACGTTCATTGCAGGGGCCAATGAGAACGCTCCTCGCAATGGGCGTGATGATGTATGAGGCTGGTATAACCAAGTTGGAGAAGCTTCATGCTGGCTTCTGTATCAGCTGCACACTGTGAAGTAAGCATCGGTGCTGGGTAATTACAGCACAGTTCATGCTGTGGCTGTAACAATTCATCTCAATATAAGTTAAGTTTTTTTTAATACGTCTCCTTTAAAAAAATGTAGAAAATTCAGAACTGAGACAGCATTCTGTCAGTTTAGTACTAACACATTATTGGTTTATATGGTAACTAATGTGGTTTGAAAAGTCTTAAAGGACAGTAATAATTAATAAACCACATTGCTTAACTGGAATTTTAAAATCTCACAAATGATTTTTAACATCAACAGTACCTAGTAATTAATCTTCCATTAAATAAAGCTGAAAGGAAATGTAGTTTTTCTTGCCAATGCTAATATTTGCTACCACGCAGAAGTCTGTAATAGAGGAATATTTCCAAATATGTATCAAATTAACAACATTCATTAATCTAGTTGTTAAGTGAAACACATTCAATTGTCTTTAAAAAAAATATGTTCACTATAGCATTTATGTAATAATAGTCAGTAAATGTTTACAGATTTTTAGTTTTTTGATAACAATTAAGAAAATCAAATTGCACCAGCTATTCATCATCATATATTGACTAATTTTTCTGCCATCACAGTAACTTTACACTAAAAAATATGGCTGACACCAGGTACAGTCTGCTCCACATTTCATAAGTAAAATACATTTTTTATATTATTTATTTAAAAAACTCAAGTATCCCAGTCCAAAACAAGAAGTATATAAGCCTACCAAACCTCTGATTGTTTTTGAGACCCCTGATGTACAGATATTGAATAAAATAATGTATATATAGAATATATAAAATATAATTTAGTACTTACAAATGAAACAAACGCAGCCAGTAGTAGAATACGAACTAGGAGATCTTCAAATTGCTCCACCACCAATTCCCACAGAGATTTTCCTTTAAAAACATAAAGTCAAATATTATGACTTATAAAGTCAAATGCAGATATCCTTGGCTGAGCCACAATAATTGGACTATAATAACTAACAAATGTATCTATGAATGAGATCTCTCTGGATTTGTCAAAGAGAATATTGCATTAAAGAGTAAACATCAAGTCTTTGAGGCCAAGACTATTAACAAACAGGAGTAACACCTTAGAGTTACATATAAACAATTCCACGAGTTCAGTAAACTGTAATGAATATTCCCCTAGGAATTATTTCCAGTTTGACATTACTTCTTTTTCAGTAAAACTCATTGTCCTTTCCCACAGATACTCTTAAAGCAATGCAATATGTAGAACAATAGTAATTTAGAAGTCCCAATGTATAAAAGTATCAATTATTTTTCATTTTGGGGTGCTGTACAAGATCTTTAATCATCATTCCTTTAATAAAAGTAAAAATATAAATGTCTAGTACAAGGGTTTTATTTGATTACTAATGTAAGCACCTACAGTATAATATATTTAAAATGTCTGTTGTAAATGTTGTGATGAGGAATCAGTTAATGTATGGTGGTTCGTATCTAAGTATACAGTTTCACCTAAACTAGCAGTCATGTCTGAAGCCAATGTGCAGTATCTCCTTAATAAATTTATTTTTATATTTATAAAACAGACCATCATGTATTTTATATTGCTCTGTTTAAGTGGAACTATGTCCAGTTATTCTAAAGGATTCCCCCAGACCTTATGCAAAAAAATCAGCATCAAATACATCACATGCTATACATATCACACTGCTCCAACACAAAAAAATGTTGAAAGTCCAAAAGACAGTGCTGCAACCAATCACCCACATAATAGAGACTACATGCCTTCAAAAAACTAGGGGACCATTTCAGTTTTATTTTTTTGTTATTTTGTAATGTTGGGCAGTTTGTAGCCCTGAAATAGTTTTAAGTTATACTTTGTAAGAGTTTTAAATACAAACCTCCCTACAATGCACTGTAGGCTTGCCCAGGGATATGGGTGATGTATACTACAACATGTTGTCCTAGGGACCCTATGCCTCTCTCTCCTACCCATACCTCAATCCACAAGCATGTAGAGTTAAGGGGAGGGTCTCAGGACAGGAGAAAACTTTAGATGTCATTTTAGGCAAGAACAAAGGCACAAATCTTAAATAATTATAATAATATTAAGTCATTTTTATGGCATTACTATGAAGCAACACTTAACTTAAACAGCAGCATGTACATTTCACACACCCCTATGAATTAAATATATTTGTGCAAACACATTGTACAACTGCAAGCCTGGGTGTATAAATAAACCCAGAGCCCCTTGCTGATAAACACTGCCAAAGAAAGTATGTGCCACTTTCTGCATCAACGTTCCTGTTTAGAGCAGCGCAATACTATTCACTGCCAGAAGTGCAATGCTCTCTCTAGTAGCCCTTCTTTTCAGCCCAATTTCAATTTAAATAGGCAGAACAAGTAAAGTTCACCTGTCGCCATACCCATTATCAAGGGTTGAATCAAATCGGTTCCTCTTAGTGTTGATCGCCACAAGCCAAAGCACTTAATCATGAATAAGTGCTTTTATAGCACAGAATTCATTGACTTATTCCTACTAAATTTCTACTGTATGTTTAAATAAAGTTCTGCTTTTACACATTAATCCTGCTTTGGCTCATGTTGCTGACCATGCCCACTTCAACAGTAACAACAACATTACCACAAAGCCCCAATAAATATGAATAGTAATGTTATCCTGACAAATCAAGGTGCATCAAGACAACAATAAAAAGTAGAGATCCTTACCTTCTTCAGCAGGTAGTTCTGTTGATTCATCCACAATAGACGGTACATGAAAAAGAAAGAAAACAGTTATAAGTTAAGCTGATTTACAAAGCAAAACACACAGAATCAAATGTTATCACCCTAAGAACTCATGGAAATATTAATATTTTTTACAGGTGAGACATGCATATATATTAATTTGAAGGGCTTTTAAAAACAAATTTTTTTTGCTACATCGGAGCACATCTGTACTGTATGTGTTAGTAATTCTGTAAATGATCTGTTTAAATTGTACATTTAACGGTAATGCTAATAGTGACAAAGCCAAAATTAGTTACCACTTCTTTCAAACCGAATTTGTTTCTGTATTTTTTGTTTCAGCATATTTAAACTTCCAAATGAATTCAAGGTACATTTTTTACAGCTGCTTGCTCAGTCTCTCCTGTATAAATACTGCTTGTCTAAAGAGGGTTATTCATTAATGTGCGAACTGTCGCATAAATGCCTGTATTTGCATCCTTTCGCGACTTCTCCAACCCTGCAATGAATTCACGACCAATTCTTACGCTTACGCCAGTTGCAGACTTACGGAGCTCTTCACATCAATTTGCATGCGTGTGCACAGGTAATCTGGATATTCAGCATGCGATGGAGTTTGTCGAAGGGGTGGATTTTGCAGGGCATACTGCTCTGAATTCACCTGTTTGCCTTCTCCGGATCAGAGTGGCGAATTGAGTAGTTGATGGCAGAGCTCCAGTGTTGGGTAAGTCAACTATTCATTCAAAAGTAACAATGGCGACTGCGACTAAATTAGTTTACTACTAAACATGAACTAGGTACAAGGTGAGATACAAGTATTTTTCACTTATATACAGTTAGTGGGATATGATGAGACTGACATCACTGCCCTTCCCTGGAGGAATTCGCATCACTCCACGTGACCTCTCATCCTACTATTGTGTGATTGACTACTCATGTGATCGTATCAGATGCAATCCGCTGCTTCATGAATAAGGAGAAGTGAATTTGAGTCTTCCTGATCATAGTGACACGAAGTCACTAGGCTAGGAAAATTTGCACTTTAATGAATGACCCCCATTTGTCTCTCCTGTATATACAGTATACTGCTTATCTAATTTTCTCCTGTAAATATACTGCAGTGGGTTATAGCTTCTAAAGAGACCAGTTAATTTTACAGCGAAACAAACTTTTTATTTACAGTTTTATAATGTGCTTTAGAATCTACAACATACATAAAAAAAGTCACTTTGAATCATTCATAGACTACAAACAAAGAGCCGTTTGTATAAAATGATGCAAGTTTTAGACAAGCCCTTGCAAAATTAGTCTTGTGCACAGGATCTCCAGAACTATCATCAGTTACCCAGCCTGCCAGTACTTCAGTAAAGAACAGCAATTTCAATAACCATGGGAAATATCTATACTGGTTTTGTCCACTAGCAGGCACAATGTCTTTGGGAGCAAGCTCAGAAAAGAAAAAAAACCACATTAAATTTACTATCAGGTTTATTAAGTTAATCAGCTTCTAAGGAAACTCATCTCTACACCCATATAGCCAAGATTAAGTAAAAGGTAGGCACAGGCTATAGTCATCTCCACACAATACCAGAACAATGAAAGGTAAAATAGAAAATTAGAATAGTTTCAATGGAGCAAAAATGTAAATTCAAATTTCCCTAAAGTCATATTCAAACTGAATAAACTAACACTTTACTAAACTTTAAATGAACCCTCCCCCAATATATTTTAGGCTGTCAAATATTGTAATGGTATAGCATAGAATATGCTCTGCCTTTTATAAAAGTCTTTTATGCAAATGCATTCTTTTTATCAGCAACTCAACCACTTTTTAAAGGTCTCAGTGGAATAAAAGCCACAAACATCTAAAATAAGGAAAATTATTCTGTGTTGCCCATAACACCACTGCAACACATATAATACATTTATAATGAAAAGCTGCCAGAATGGTAAACGCAGTAGTCAAGGTAATTACTGCAATAGGAAACATGGGTTTGTCTGTGTAATAAAAAAAACTCAAGCGTGCAAAAAAGGGTTTCCCCACAAGTCAACGGCAAGAGGATGTGTTGTTAGAGACAATGTCATAAAAAAACAGAAGGAAGTTACTGTTTTGCACAGCAAACTGATAACACTGTATAACAAAAAAAAAAACAACAAAAAACTGTATGAAGTGGAAAATATTACAAAGCATGACTTTTTTCTTTTTCTTTGCAATAACATGTTATCAAGACTTTTTGCCTCCAGACATGCAGAAATTGCCCCATGATTTAGTGTAGAAAAGTATACTATAGTATTTTTTCAAACTAGCTAGAGAATCAGCTCAGCCAACTATAGCAATGCTGTACTTAGGATTCATGCTCTGTAAGTAAGTGCAGCATTCATGACAACAGTTTAACTAAATACCTTTTCTTGATAAAAGCAGCATGGTCTGACCTGCAGGGGCACTAGGAGATATCCCAGACCTTTTTCTTTCCTAATCCAGTATTCATTAAAATTCATGACATGGAGCTGTATGCAGTACAGTATGCCCATACAGGGCAGACAGCTACATTTTCACTGAACAAAACTAAGCAAAATATAAAAAAAATAAAAAACCAAGACAACCCCCTATTAAAATTAGAACTGGTAATAGGAAAAATAAAGCAGCAGAATGAATTAAACAAATAGTGACACTTGAACGGGAGAAATTTAATAAAATCGAAAATATTGATATCTCGATATTGATTAATTTTTGCCAGTATTGCGATATCTGATTTTTCCTGATATCGCGATATCGAATTTTCGATATAAAAAAATTGATAGAAACTTTTCAATCTATTTATTTCTATGGAAAATCCATATCGATAATTTAGATGGAAAAATTCTAAATTTTATTTTGTATTTTTTGTATTTATTCCTTTTAATATAACGCTACTATATTATATTACGCAGCACGTTACAGAGATTCATCATATTGAAAATTCAATTCAGATTTCTTGATAATTTTAAATTTTTTTTTAATTGAATTTTTCAATTGAAAACTAAAAAGATTTCGCCCCAACAACAGAACAAGAGACACTGCAAACTGCCACAAGCTATGAGGCAAGGAGGGTTGTAGCACAGAACAGCCTATTAAGGGTAAGAAGATGGTTCAGTTTAGCACCCAAATTGATTAGGAACTGGTAGCAAGGGAAGGTGGCACTGAACTGTCTCTAAGCAGGTCATCATACATATGAAATTTAAGACTACATGACTATTACTTGAGGGTCAAGACATGAAAATATTGGTCATAAATGCAATATTAAAGGAAAACTAATGATAAATAGAAATAAAATGTGCAGACAAGAGTTATGTAAATATATTACAAGTAGCAAAATCAACAGTGCTAAATATAAACGAGTAAACATTAATTCATAAAATTTACTCAGCGAGGTTTTTTCTCATCTGATGCAACAGTCAATCCCCCTTTGTGAACCAGTGTAGTTAATCTGAATCAGGAGGCAGGTAAGTGGGCTACATTATTATTTATGAGTGAAAGTAGCTTTAGTTCTTCTTTAAAGACATAGTCACTTCTATTACACCCCCCCCCCCCCCCCCCCCCCCCCCCCAAGCCAATTACTTCTGCAGCATATCCTAGTATAAGCACATCAGATTATTGGACACAGTAAGCTGGTTAAAAGAATCTTTTACAGCAGCTTTACTGTGAGGCACTTTGCCCAGTAGCTTGGATGTTGTACTTCTTGCACAGTAACATAAAAGACAAGAACATGACTATTGGGAAACACATGAAAGTAAACTGGCCTGTGTGCTACAATAACTTAAAGTGCACCTGTCACCTGGAAATGAAATCTCCAAATTGCATCCAGATTGCCTAATAAAAGCTTCTCAACTTAACTAGCTGACTTTGTATGCAAATTCAGTGAAAGAGGTCCCTCTCGCTGCCACAGCATTTTAATTGACACTGCCAAGAGGACTCTTGCTCCCTTATGTAACACAAGTCTCTCAGCATCTAGTGCTTGTTCATTAGCACACAGTAAATCACAATGAATTTTGCACATGCCATTAGGCAAGTAGATTGTGGTCAAACTAGCACTACTTGGCAAATTTAAGAAGGCCTAGCTAGAAAGAGCTAGCACTATGTAGCAAAAAGCTGTTGCTTATGCTGACCTGCTTTGTACTAATGCACATCTGCTATTTGCCGAGAGGCTTGTTACCTGGGTTAGCAGGAGCTGATGTCAGTGGCATCAAAATGCTAACATGGCTAAAGGAACCTGCTCCCCAAATCTGCCTACAAGTTGGAACAAAACAGAAAAAAAAAACACTTTATAGTGCTACTGATTGCATAACACGAGTATATTTTTTAAATAAAAAAACTATTGTAAAAATGTTTTATCAAGTATTATTCACATAGTTAGGAAGGGTTATTTCCAGTTTACAGGGGCACTACAACTTGAGATAATGAACACACTTTGAAAACCTAACTGCTATGTTGGTACTATATGAATCTGAAATGACTCTCTTCTACCCCCAGATGAAATGGAAAACAGTGAATCAAGCATTGATCAGAGTGTTATCAAAGATTATGAATTGAGCAGAACTGAGCACAGGCAGTATATATCCCAGGATTGCATGTGTAAGCAGTGATCCTTTCTAAGTTCAGCAGCTGGAGTTTTTTTTTTTCCCCATTTGCCCTTTCTAAGTCCACTGTCCCATATAATATGTTCTAGTGTGCCTGTATATATTTAGTTAATTATTTTACCATGTTGAAAGTTCCCTCTTAAAGGAGCCTTCTATTCATGGTACTTTGGCTCCAACTAGGTACTATGTCCTAGTGTATATTAGGAGAGTGCAGTATGATTACACTATAGATGGGTGCTAGCTCTAAGCTCCCAATATTTGAGTTCACTCAGGTTTTTCCCTAATGGGAGCTACCTTGGGGGACAGTTTAACTATATAGTATGAGGACCTGGTATAAATGCAGTCAGTAACAGAAACTTACGGTCCACTACAAAGATGTAGAGGTCATACTGGGCCAAGTAAGGACCTGAGGTGCCAGGCTATGGTCAGCCAGCCTAGAGAACATCTCTTAAAGTACAGCAGAATAGAATTTCACATTTTGGAAGCTTGTCTGAAGAATCTGTTCAACTGCTGGCAAAAAATGAGTGCCAATATGCCTGCAGAAAGACCAATGTCAAGTACTGGATGTTCTGCTGTAGCCATATAAACAAAGTCCTGGCAGTCCAAAAAATATAGTGTGTAAGGGAAGTAGGCACTGTATTTTGTTATAATGTATTTGTTCATATTGAGCATATTTATAAAGCATTAACATTTTTAGCAGTGATTTACAGAGATTAACCATTCACTTTAGTTCCCGTGAAGTTTACAATCTAGTTTCCATACACAATCAGACAGACAAAGACTAGGCAATTTTATTCAAGGTCCAATTAACCTAGAATGTGTTTGGATTAAGGGTGGAGACTGGAGTAGCCAGGAGAAACTCACACATGTACAAGGAGAACATGAGAACTCCATACAGATTATGTCTATGATGGAATTAAACCAAGGGCCCAGTGCTACAAGGCTTCTGAGCCACCAAGCTGCACTTGCACATTGTTGATGCCTATTGTTTATGGCCTGATAGTTATGATATTTATTTTATACATGCTTCTATAGAACTCATGGTAATCAGTCCCTACATTCATTTGAATAAGCGACATTGCCTCCAAGCAGTAAGCAGGGAACATATGCTCATAGCTTTCTGTGCAGTAACTTGCTTCTTAACATAGTGCACAACGACCCAGCAGCTGGGCAAATATTATTATTTAATTTATTTAATAGGCACAATACTCCCATACCTCATCTTTTTGTTCTCCAGTGCCCAGCGCGCAGGAAGAATTAACCAAATCAATAACAATTATATTTCCTGCATGTGTTGCCCTGCCTCCTGTATGGCCCTCCTTTTTTGCACTTGGTGACAAAGTAGGTTATCAAAATTACGGTTTGCCAGCAAGATCTCCCTGTCTCTGCCACATGCATGCTCCAGTGTTCCATAAAAGCAGTCTTTAATCAATCTTGTTAAAATATAACATGTTTTGGAAAGCCTCCAGTGCACATACTACGCATTTTGTACTTTAAATGCTTAATCAGTGATGTTTAGTATCATTTAACACATACATTATATAGGGCTCCTATCAGGATCTTCCTCTAATCATTAGATACAATTGGATATATAGTATAACCACTTTACTTACTAGCATGGTAAAAATATGATTGGTCTATGTGTGGTCAAAAAGATACATATTATTAGTTATAAAATCTATGGTACCTGAGATCAAAGTGGATCAAAAAAACCTATAATTATGTTTAAAGTTGTATAATACAAACATTAAAGGAAATCGAATGGAGACACAAATCACATACAGAAAAATGTAGAAATAAATACAAAATTAACATAATAAGAAATAAAAATCAAATACAAAATAATCAAACAATATAACTAGACAACATGTCTCGTTAGCACAAAAAGTCAGATCATATCTATATATAAGCTGCACAAGTCGCTGGACCTGCAAAGGACACAGCAAACGTCAGCCACAATTAACTCATACAGCAGACTTGTAAAATGTGTGCAGGAAGGAATATGCAACCATAATGCTAAAATATAAAATGCAATACAGTATTATATAAAGTCATTGAAATGATAAATATACAAGTGTGTTCACCGATAACCTAAAGCAGGGGTCCCCAAACTACGGCCCGCGGGCCGGATGCGGCCCCCTGAGGCCATTTACCCGGCCCCCAGCGCCAGGCCGGTAGAGGCAGCTGCAACCCCCCCCTCCCCTCCCCACCCCCTTACCTCTTACATGGCCCGGCTCAGTCTTACACAGCGCTCCTCTCTTCCTCCCTCCCTCAGCGTATACTAATGATGTTATGAGACATCATCAGTAAGCGTTGAGAGAGGAAGAGAGGAGCGCT